>OOFC01022806.1:0-22872 GCA_900323345.1 Pseudochromis fuscus
TCATGACAAAGGCCTTTTTGGGATTGGAGACCCCAAACTGAGTTCAGCAGAGGTCATATATGTGACCGAAGTGATGGTTGTGTTGTGTTGTGAGGACAAGACCCAAACCGAGGATATCTTTGGAGGCAGTCTCCGTTTATTTTTGGCAGCTGACAGCAAAAGGTAAAAACAAAATCCTCCGTCAATTATGATGATACAACTCGTGCCCCTACAAACCAAGTGATACAGGAACATGTAAGCATATTTCACAACAAGTTTAGGCTGAAAAATGAGGATACAAACAGCTTAACACTGAAGCCACAATGAGGGCAATGAGGCTTACCTCTCCCATGGAGTACAACATCGACAGGGGAGAGGCCTTTATGGGAGGGGTACCCCCAAAGGTGAACGTGGGGGTGCAGTATCAAACATTCGACATAGTTAGTATGGAGGCACAACATAACACTCAGTATTACAAATGACCATCTGACATTTCTACACATACTACTGCTGTATAACTGACCATTACATATAGAGCATCCACTGGTATCTGACATTTCTTTTTCAAAGTATAGTCTGCAGACAGATGTGAGACAGGAGTTGATGGCAGGCTATAACAATGACTTTTTAACAAACTGCACACTTATCATCTTATTACAAACACAGCTAATGGACATTTAGCTTGCTTGACGTCTACAGTTACTGAGCTGAGTAAGCTCCCTCAGCTCGGACAGCTTTTCCCCTTTTACTGCATGAAAGGATGCGCAACTCTGAGAACAAAATACCAGTGCACAGGAACTGTATGAAGAGAATGGAAACACTCTCAGCACCGCCATGCTCCAAGCTGGTTTGTATTTTAGTGGTTAGCTTCCCAGTTTATAGTCCTGTGAGTAGTCTGTGACTCCAACTGGGTAAAAACAACATTAAATATGAAGGCGCTCAGATAAAGTTTGTGTGTGTGACTTAACCTGCACTTGGACTTTGTGTGTGTCAGGGTGGAGTATCAAATTTAAATGTAAATCACATGTCTCTCCAAGATAAAGTGTGTGCATAAAACGTCCAATTTGAATGACTTGTATCAGAAAGTGGTGTTTTCATTTGAAGCCCTTTCTGAAACGGTTGTTGAACAACACAGTTTCACACAGGAAACACTCCATGAAGAAGTAAACACAATTTAGCAAATCCAAACTTCACAAGCTCGGTTGTTGGGCGAGGACACAATCTTTCCACGATAGCTTTTAATTAAATTCTGTTGGTACTCCCAGCTGGTATAGAAGTATCTGCAACAGCAAAGTAATGTCTGGAGGCTAGTAAACAGTAGAGAGAAGAGGACTGCAAAGATTGGGTTCCTTCATTTTAAACGTTTCATAGCCCACTAGTTGTTGTCCAAAATAAACATGCATGTGGAAACTTGGATGAGAAAATGCCTGCCAACTGAAGAAATCCTCATGTGGGAAACTTTTGCATATATTATTAAGCATTTTAAACAGAACCTGAAGCATAGAAGAAATTAAATTAATGAACAAAGAAGTGGTTTGAGCTCACATGCAGGGTTTCATTAGTTTTTTTTTTTTTTCAAAAGGACAACTGTACATGCCACCGGAAACAAAAATCAATTGAGTGTATCAGTGATTTCACCTTGAGTTAGACTGTCACAGACACTTCTGGGGCTCTCTTATCCTTTCCGAAAACACAGGAAATCCCCACGCACTTGGTTGATACATAGACTTGAGCGGCAAGGAGTGCTGGCAAAAAGGAAGCGTGAAAGGAGAACAGATGGGGTGTTTACGTGAGTTAATGACTAAAAAATGAGAGCCAAGCTGGAGACAAGAGTCGAACAGACGGTTTGCGCTCCACAGCCGCCACCGCCACGAACAGTAGTCGTATACTTATCAATGAAATATGAAGACTAGGGACGCAAACGAAATTCATCAAAAGACAAACAAAGAGTTTATGCTTTTGTGCTGGTGAGCTTTAGATTCCATTGAGGATATGTTGAAGATTTAATTGTAACTTGTTAAAAAAAAGCCTTCAAAACAAGTTATTTATTCTGCTCATTCTCACAGGAACGTCTGGATTGTTCTTTTTTTTTTTTCACCCTCACTGGTTTAATTTTACATGTCTGTGCAGCCAGAAAAAAAGTCCTTGCAACACTAATTTTAAGCAAAACTAATATTTCTCCTGCACTTGTCACAAGAAACTTTTATTAAAGAGCAAGCAGTGCGCACACACACTTGGCCACACAGACTAATTTAAATCCCTGACAAGAAAGCAATGTCTGACACAGATCTGCCCAATGCCTCAGTGGGCATTAGATTTGTGTTTGGATATATGGTGGAGGTGACAGCTTACTGATGGTCTCCAGCAGTCAGCCCGGGCCTTCAGTGTTCAGCTGACACCTCAGGCTGAAAGATGTGACTGATTGTTTTCTGCCCATTTCAAATCAAACCACATATGACCTTTCCTTGTTTCTGTTACATCAGATACACATACACAGTCTCCTTTGGCATACCTCAACAGTTTTTACTGAGAGCCTGATGCTAGAGGACAAACAGAGCAGCCAATTATCTTTAACATCTTTTCTCTTATTAAAAATCCCACCACGAGTTAAGAAGCTATAATAATAGAAATCTTAAAAAATGTAATTTTCCAGTCTAGATGAGAAATGGGTCTCTCTCACTCACTATCTCTGGCTTTTACTGTCCACACTGTGCATTGTGACGTGCCTCTGCTGCCAGCTGAAATCAAAACCCCAAGCCACTGAATAATAAACGCTTTGTGAAGTGTAACTGATGCGCATCAGCTCAGGATAAACTTTTAATCTTTGAAGATATGTACCCAGTCATTGCATAGCTCAAAGAGCATTAACTGTACCATTGTCCATCAGTCATGGAGGGAACCACCAAACGCCTTTCAGCAGTACTAATTTTAGAAGAGTAATGGATAAAATTGCTACCAGTAACGTTAAAGGGGTCACTTATTGTGACAAACCCACAGAGCGTGATGAACTCTGCAGTTCTCCTCAGGTCTATGATCGTTTTAGTGGCTTTCAACTGGATTTTTTATGGATGGACAACCCGCATTTTTCTGTTTAACTATTGTTGGTGAAAACCCTCTGATATACTCATCGTTACCTTTGCTACCTTCACAACACCAACAAGGGAAAAAAAGTTAGCTAAGTGAAACATTAAGCAGCTTAGCAGGACCTGATGGAGAGCAAAACAGACTATTTCATTTATATTCACTCAGTGTGTTTCTGCCATTTAGTGAACATTATGCATCCATATGTCTGAGAGTACTGTTTGCAGTTATGCGACTCACAAATAGTCATGTGCATAATGCATCATCAAATGCAATAATGCATAATCCAAAAAAGATTTTAATGTTGTTGTGAGAACCAACAACCAGATCAGAGTCACACACGTCATCTACTTCGTTATTTCAGAACTTCAAATTATCGGTATTTATGACATCAGTATTTTTACAAATATGTGTTTTTACTTTCAAAATACCTTTAAGTGAAGCAAATGATCCTGAGCAGTTCACAACTTATTTTACAGCTAATTCACAGTTACATTCATACTCAACTCGGAAATCTTCAGCTCTTCATCTTCCTGAATTTCTCACTTGTTGAGGTCAATTTTCAATAAGATTTCGAGCAGCAAAACTATGGAAGGATTTTTTTTCCATCTTTTAAAAACCTGCATCTCTATAAAGGGTCAAAAAAGATGCCTTAAAAAACATGTAGCTGCTGTTTCATGATGCTGTTGCTTGTGCATTTTGTCCATGTTTGAATTTGTTTTATTCATTGTGATGTATTTTTATTTTTACTGAAGGGTCAATGTGGTATAACTGTTATACCCCACATGCACACATTCACACATACACACACATCACACACTTATCACACTAACATCATCTTACAGATCACACACTCACTTTTTCTGTTTTTCAATGGACTCTATTATTGCTGCTTTTTGTTGTTACAATCAAACATATTTGTTGCTATTAGTTTGACTATTTTATGTATTTTTCTGTATTTTTGAGTTCTTAATAACCTTGCAAAAAATTTTATTAGGTGGAGGCTTTAAATAAGCCCTCTGGGTTTTTTGCCTCTCCCTGCACTGTATTTCATTATTTATTTATTTTCTTGCTTTTTTGTGATTACATTATAATACTTGTATTTAAATTTATGCTCCTCACACTGTTGAGTAATTAATCACAACAAACAATTATGTTTGTGCACCTGAGGAAAACAGTCTTTACCTGCAAACTTCTGTTGTTGTTATCAATACTGGCAATGGCCCTGAAGTCAGACATGCTTTTTGGAAGAAGACTTTCCAGCACTGGCTGTAGTTACAGACAGTTAAAAAAGAAGTTAATGGCTCTGGCTACAAAAGAAAGGCCAGAGAGAGATGGCTGAGGTGGAGGCACTGTGTGAGGTTTCAGGTGGCTTCATCATGTTATAAATCAAAGATTTTCCCTGCAAACTCTTTCATTATCTTTCTCTCTCTGCACAATGAAAACAACACTACATACTGTGTAATTCTAGGTAACAAAATATGTGACACAGTGCAAAGGTAATGCAATTAAATGGACCTCTCCACTCTTCTCCTGTAGCCCTGGCAGATTAAAATGGCCACTTATTGACTAGAGCAGCACTTTGGCTCTGAGGTTCAACACTGTAGGTCATTATGTTCCCTGCAATTAGGAACATGAAGTGGGGACCCATTATGAAAGCCTCCGTCATGTCATTATGTCTGACCATAAGGTCCGGACTGATTAAACTTCACTTTCGAGGTGAAGGAAAGTTGTGGTCTCAGAAAGCCAGACCTTGTAATACACTGTTGGACAAAAAGAAACAGCGGCCAGTGGAGTCAAACCGAACAGATACTTGTAATTGAATCAAAATCTCATTAACTGGGCCAGAGTGACCATGCTGTAATCAATCAGTAATTACATAGGGCTGCGATTTTTCAGCCAAATGTTTCATTGCCAGCAGTAGTAGAGCATGACACACATACTGTATTAATCATTAAGTCAAACTGACTCTACACTTCAACCTAAACCATTAGCTTTAGCAATTTGGGCTGTTTTGTAACACATCTGAGTTCATCCTAAATAGTGGTTGCTGACATACATGCCATTAGTTGTGATGTCTTTACAAAACAGTCATTTTCTTGCAGTTTTGTTGACTTGCTGTCCTAAAAACTAAAAGTCTAGTCCTTCAGTTCTTACAATTATTTCTGCCAATGAGGTTATGTTTTCCCGCACATTGGTTTGTTTGTTTATTAGCAACATAATAGAAAAACTACTGAACAGATCTCGACTAAATAAGATTTTGTTAAATTTTAGATTTGTTGATATTTCACCACAACAGTCTACAGCATCAGTACAGCTCTCTGAATGCCAACATATGTTCATGCAATGTCTAAATGGTACAAAGAGCTGGTAAAAATCCTATATAATGGAAGCAAACTCATGTTTATCCAATGACTATTTCCATGGGAGTCAGACAAAGCCAGTGTGTTTGATGTACACACTGTGATCCTCTCAAAGATGGCACCTCATAACACTAAGCTCCCTCACATAAAGATGGCTTTCATTTGCAGATGCACAGCGAATAAAAGCCAAAACAAACAAATTGTGCCTCTTCTTCCATTTGACTACAGCCAAAGCCACACATGACCAGTGAAGCAGAATCAGTCAGGTGGCTTGAGAGTGTGGCTGAGGGGGATTACAGCTGTGTTTGTCAGATAACACAATGGCAGTAAGAGGGTCTTCTCCTCTTCAGCAGCAGGAAATGAGGGTGGTCCACATCCACGATGCAGGAGCCTGTGTAACTGCTCTACACACACACACACACACACACATACAGAATTACTGTCTGATGTTAAGACTCACCTTAACTGTCACGCACTATAGGAGGAACCGAATTACATGCAATAGCACTTATCACAGTTTCACCTACAGTAAGCAAAAAGCTTTCTGAGAGTCTCTGATGTACCATGGGATTTCTGGCTTTGCTGTAACAGATTTAATAGGCTCCGCACTAGTCAGTTTTCATAGAAATAGCTCTGTAGTGATGGTTGGACATACCGTAGGTATCCATTATCCACCACTTTGTGTGTGATATAAGTGGTGTGTTTGCTGTAAGAGGCCTGCAGGTGCAAAGCTGCTTCAAGGGTAAAACACCACAGATCATGTACTTTCACAAATCCCTCATGCTCTGACCTCTGCATCACTGGCAGTCTCTTTTCCCCCCACATTAGTGAGATGACTAGTTGTCCTTGACAGATGAGGCAAAATATTAACCTGTAATAAAATCATAGTGTACTTAAGCTTTCAAAAAAAAAGTTTTCTGAAGAGGAGAACACAACAGTTTGAGCTCTGAAAGGCGCTGTTGCTAATCCCAAGGATATTCGAGGTTGTATGTGCACAGCTTCTCTCACAGAGAAAGAAAGCAGCTCTGACTGTGGCTCCGCTGAGGAAGTTTTCTTAAAATAATTGCTGTCTGCAGTGTACAGCTAGATGCAGTCTTGTGGAATAAACCTCATTTGGGTGTTAAAGTTGCGACACTCCAGGTCATCACTGTCTTGTTATTTCCATATCTGTCATTTAAGCAGAAACATGTTATTGTGGATGCTGAGCATGTTGGATTGAGACTGTTGAACCAACATAGTGAAGCTATGTGAGCTTTTTCATTCAGTGTGTGTGTTGGGAATTACTTAAGACTAGAAAATTAACCAGCTCTTGTTGTCATGTATTTCAGCTTCAAATGTAGTTAAATGTACTGTGTACATTATTAAGTTAATCAAGGTTTAACACACGATGTAGTATTTGGGGGAAAAGTTGACACCCTTGTTTTATACCTCTTAATTAAATAGATAGAAGGGGATACAAACTTACATAGTGGGCTTTGCACATAATGTCAAGTTTCAAACTCTGAGTCATGTTTATCACAAGTATGTGAGTCCATTAGATCCTATCCTGAGCCTTTAATTAACTCTTCCCCCTTTTCTTGATTCAATCAATGCCCTGCCAGGCATTCGTCTTCCTGTGAAAGGACACAGTGGTGTTGGTTTAGCAGCTGAAATCATGTTCATCGGGCCAGGCTGATAATGGTCTTAACTTGACTTTAGACAACTATGCTATTAATTACTGTTTCATTAATTAAGAAATACATTTAAAGCTTAATATTATTGTTTTTATCCGAGCCCATTCCCAAAGCCCAAATCTGACCTGATGTTCAGAACAAGCTCATTCAGTCTCAACAGGCTCCTGTTTGTTCCAGTCCTCTACAGATAATAGTAGTTTTATTATGATTAGATTATAGTAGACAGTTTTTGATCCTTGTGGTTTCTTGTGGTAACAAAAAAATATGTTTTGAGGTGATAACTCAACTAATTCGATTCATTTTAATTACCACACAGAATATAATTTGAAGACAATATTCTTAATGTTTACAACCCATAAAACTTTAGAGTTTACTTTTGTTTTCTACTGTGAACGTCAGTTGACGAACAACTTTTGACAGATGGTAAAGTTCAGCTTACTTTCAACAAATGTCACTGCTAATAAATAGCTTAAAAATAAATAAAAAATAAGAACCTACTTTCTGTTTACCAGCAAAATAAACTTAAGTAGTCAGATGCAGTTAATGTTGATGTGGCAGTAAAAATCTGTTTAAAACCACAGTTGGTAGCTGAATGGTCATTTGAAGGTAAGCGAGCTAATATTTCAAAGTCCTAGACTTAATGACATCAAATTTGGAAGTCACATTGAGAATACGTTTAAAAAAAACAGTGGTAGACGTCACAGTCAAGGAGACTCTGCTCTGATATTTTATTATGTCTCCTTGGGGGACACGAGTTGGATGTCCGGCATCATGTTCAAAAGTGTGCTGGTGACCTGGTGACGCACGCTCTGTTTGTTATGTACCACCAGACTCTGTGGTCATCTCAGGCCACTCACTCAGCTCACAACTTCTAATCATCCATGAGACGCATCTCCTAACTGTGCTGATGAGACACAGCGGGTGTCCTCAAAGTTTTCCTGCTGCTTGACCACCAAGATTTCCTTAATTTTTCCGTGTCCCCATTAAAACACCCTTGTTGTTTTTCTTAAATAATGTGACAAATGCTGTGGAAGGGCATATTACACCTACAAAAAATTATACCAGTTTGAAAGGATTTGCTTCTCTCTCATACAAGGAAGTAATTAAATCCACTTGATAGGAAGACACGAAGAAAGCACCACAGTGTATGTCAAACAGGATTAGTTTGTATTCTGTCTGAACTTGTTTTTCTTTAACAGGCTGAAAGATTACCATAGTCATATGCCTTTGTTCTTCAGAAAAACTGCAAGACATGCAATGCATGTCCAGCACCTCAAGAGGCTCTTGTGAATAAGACATCACCCTGGAAAAAGTGCACAAAGCAAATGGAGCAGAGCCTGAGTTGTCTCTTGGACTCGAGCCTCTGAGGAAATCTCTCTGAGCCAGTGTCTGTCTCGCCTGTGGGGTTTTCAGATCTGTGAAAAAGAAAACATTAAACATTTCTACCTGCCATCAGCTTTGTACCATCACAGACTTGTTTACTGAGACATAATCAGTGATTTGAGAATGACAACATTGAAACTGTTGTTGACTCAGACTGCAGTTAAGACTGTCTTCATAAAATACCTTTTATAATTTGACAAAACAATCTCATCTCAAGGTTTATTTAGTTCAGTGGCTGCTCTAGAGCTTTTAATCATTTCGAATGACCTTCATCGGCAGATGGAGTTTGCTCAGGCACAATAAAACTGTAGACTCTAATTTGCATTTTTGTCTGATGGAGATCATGGGATGTGATCAGGAACTGGAGAAATGCTACCTAATGGACCTTCAGCTGCTGTTTTCCATTATTATTAAAGTAAGTTATTAAAGTATCCACATTACCCAGCAGATGCAACTCTGATTTTCTCTAAATACCAGCTGGAGATTAGGCCCTCTTTTTCTTTTTTTGACTTACTATCAGCACTATCACTCAAATGTTTCTTCAAATGATAGTTTCTCTTACAGAGCAAACAATGTCTCTTGGTTGAAGTGGACTTATAGACGATTCCTTTGGCTGACTGCATGACCTGCTAGCCCAGTAGATGTGAGGATTTAAACACTGGTATATCACTCTGTAAAAACTGGCTTGTTTTTATAGGAATGAAAAGACATGATCTTTAAGAGAAATTTCAACCTTAAATTTGGTCCTCAAATTTTTATATATATTTGAATAATATTGCATATTTCCATAAAAACTGTATATATTAAATTAAATAAAAAGGTTTACCTGTGTTAGCTTGTCAGAAAAAAATACATATTCATAGAACACTTGATAACATTGTTTTTGAACTGACAGCTACTATTTAAAGCCTCGTATTGTGAGTTTGGATAATCACCAAAGGACAACAAATCTTACCATGGGGTTTAACAGTAGGAAACATAATTAATGAAGAAGTTTGAAATAGTATTATGGTAATATGTTTAATAATGAGTTACTTAACAATGGCAAATGAATTATTATATTTGCAAAATCAACAGAAAATAGTCCAGAAAAGTATTTGTTCATGTAAACAAATGACCTCTACATCCATAAAGTGGCCAACCTGGCATTTTCCTCCCTGACTATAACAATACAGTCCATGCTTAAAAAAATGATCAATTTCCATGTCAGTGGGAACTCATACATCTGAATAATAACAAAATTGTTATGAGATGATGTGGGAAAGTCAGTATTAAATGGTAAATCCTAACTTCTAGTCATAGTGAAACTCTACATTAGCATCATGTGTGAGTTGAGAAACTGGCATTTCATAAAACCGTGTGAAGCTGCCTCCCATATGGGTATGATTCAGAGAATCCCTGGTAGACCCAGCTCCATGGTGGCTTTGTCATGACGTTGTTGATTCCAGCCAGCAGCTTGATCAAGCGAAACAGGCCAGCAGCTATGCCTACAACTTCTTTTCTCTTCAGTGTCATGTCCAAAATATGGGTCATGTGGAGTGCAGTGGCTGCCTTTGTGTGTGTGTGTGTGTGTGTGTGGATGTACTGTGTGTATTCATGAGAACACTTTCCTGTATGACAATCTGTTTTACCTCTCCTGGGCCAAAACCTCACTTCACCACACAGATTGACAGCAAAGCCCCCACAGCTTTGATGCTTTTGTTTAAAGGCGCAGGTGGACCATGACTGAGGCTGCTGCCTCTGACACTGGCCCTTGGCTTTCTATTGTCTCTCTTTTAAAGCAGTAACTGCTTTGGTGCTGTGGTCCCTGGGGTAAAATGAGAGGCTACCAAACCTTACTTCCCCCCATAATCAGTGGCCGTTTGGAGTTAATAACCGTGAGGGAGTAGCCAGAGGAAAGTCAGAAATGTGGACTAGTCCAGGGCTTATGTAGCTGGGAAAACACCATTGCATAAGCAGCTTAAAGCAGTTAGCAAACGGCTAATAAAAGAAAAGGATTATGGTAGCTGTAAATGAGCTGGGGAAAACAGGAAAACAAGCATATGCTATCAGAGGATGTGATTTATACTGAGACTGATGGGAGCTGACACTTCTATCCATATTCATATAGATGCAGGTAGCAAATGGGCGACATTAATCATCACAGTAAAGCAGTGTACAGCTTCTAATTACATGTTCACTGTTGGGCTGTAGTCGGCTCTGGAAGAATCCAGCTGGAGAGATTTCCCAGAGGCCTTTAAATCTAGACAAAGATCGTTGGGGTTTGGGGCGACGCAGAGCCTCACATGTAGGAGGCAGTGGATGAAACGCTCTTTTTTTTTTTTGTTGCAAAAATTACATATATGCTCACATGCACAGATTTCATGATGCTTCATTTTGTCATGCAATTACCTTTCCATTTTGGCTGTGTTGAAAAATCCAGTCTTACCTCGCTAATCACTTCATTTTGTTACCTTGAAAACGGTACATGGAGAAGATGAGAGAGACAAACACCCAGCTTGAATCATGTTTATATACCTGCTACATTTGAAAACAGCCTTTTGGCTTACAACCAGGTTCATAATGACAACATAAAATTGTTTATGTATATGAATCTATGAGCTGCTTACTGTATGGGGGATAAAGCCTCAGCTCCATTTCAAGCCCTCAGCAGACACATCAAAGCAGTTTTTTGTAGTCAGTATCGTCCCTTCTCTTTATCAGAAATCCTGCTAGCTCTGTTTCACAGAAGACTGACAGGAGGCAATCCGTGCTGATATCAGATCTTAGACGTGAAAAAGGTGGCCTGAATACTGAGTGGTTTGAAGAGACATCTGGGAGGATGGGTAGGTCTGAGGAGGCTTTCTACCTAGATTCATCTCTCCTGGGGGGCAAAGGTCAGTTCCTGAGCTTTATCACAGAGATTGCCATTTTAACTTGCACTGTTGGAAAAGCTTTGTTTGATTTCGCTGTGGGGAAAACCAACAGCAGGTGAATGCTGAACCACTTCATATACAATTAGATACATATTTTTCATTCAAAGTTCATTGCTAACGGTAAGTTGGAGTGGGCTGCAGACCTTGGTTGAGTCACTATTGATTAAAATGTCAGTGATAACTGGAAGGGCTGGCTGGAAAAAAACAACAAAAAACACACATTTGATACTATCTGTAGTTTTATTATAGTGGACAGAAGGGTTCCTCCTCAGGGCTAGTGTGAGTTTAACTCACCAAGAGGTAGGCTACTGTAACTCCACTGTGTGTGTTTAAAGTATAGGTGGTTGGTTTGTGCAGTCACATTCTGAAGCCAGGAGATTGGTATTTGAACGTCGCCTTATTGGTTGTTTGGAGCCAAAAGTGACCATAGTTGGATAAGAAAGGAGTTTGGAGGCAGGAATGACCTCTAAATACAAGGACACTGCCAATATGTATGAGACTCGAGCTCTCAGTCACACTAATCACACCCCTAAATACTCTTCTTGTTTAAGCCTAATATCTACTTGATTCAGGTTTTTGTTTCTTTTTTTATTTTTAGATGAGCCATCACATCACTAATACGAAGAGCTCAATTTAACCAATTAAATGACGTGAAAATGACGTGTTTTGAAATGAAGTCAATTGAAGCAGCCTCCAGTGGCCATCAGGAGTATTGCACTTTTTTGCACATCCACATTGGCTTCACTTTTGAGCCCTGGTTGCTTTGTCCATTTCTACATACAGTAGTTTGTACAAAGTGTAATGTGAGTTTGAGTAGTGTTGTGTAGCACCAGTCTATTTTATTTGGCTCCAATTTTGGCAGTACTACATAATTTTGGCTGTTCCAGTTTCTTTCTTTTCTTTCCTTTCTATCTAAAAATCCCCAAGCCAATTGTTACCTTGAGTATCACTAACTTATTTCACTTTAGACAGAAAAAAAACAATACATAGTAACTCCAGGTTTAGGATAAAATTGACCTTAACCCGCCCTTTCTAACCTTTACTCACCAACCCACAGTGGTGGTGAGGTACAGCAATCTACAAAGGACTTTATTTTACATGGGCTTGTATCAAGTGCAAATAGATTGATATTAATACAAGGCTATAGCAGAGAGGCAAGCAGTGGCAGAGACTTCATCAGTTCAAAATATGTAGGCTGGGGCAGGCTGTTGTCTTGATAGTGATCATTGTTTGACAGCACTTTCAGGTAAGTACTTTAGCTGAACGTACATATATGCGTTCAGCTTGTAGAGCTTTCATAGACTTTTTTATCTTTTCAGGATGCTTGTCATTTATGTGTGCACAGAAAACTGAACTTCATTACTTCACATTAAAAATATATATTCTTAAATTGTACAAGTAAGAATTTTTTCTGAGATGATTTTTTTTTAAAAAAGAGACTTTCGCTAGCTAAAGTGTGTGGGCTGAACAATTTATTCTGTCATGACATCTTGACAGCATATGTAGCAATTAGGTGGTGGAGAAAATGTAGGCCCACTGTCCTGCGATTTAAAACTGCACGATTCTGGCAGATAAATGAATTAAATCATAAAGAATAGAATATTATATTTCACACCATTATGAACTTCAAGTCACTAGACTAGAATGCATTAGAGAGCTGAAGATTAGTTAAGGATGCATAGGAAAAGCCTGGGGTGCTAGTTGGAGTTTGGTGTAGTAGAAACATGAACATAAATCTGTCATCAAGCCGCAGCTCATTGTACCCTTGTCATTATTGTGGCACAAGCCTGGAAACATCATTTCTGCTGGGTACTCCAGAGATGTCAAGCCTCACTCCCACAAGATTAAAGATCGCATTACAAATTAGTACGCATGAGTGATAGCACAGAGTTGTGATTTACTCTGGGTTAGCATGGATTAATCTAAGTAGTTAAACCCTGTGGTTTGCATTATAGATAGATATGCTTTACCACTGTACCAAGTAGTATTTTATACCATTAGCACTAGCTCATGGCTGAACTAATTATCCTACAAAACAAAAGATCAAAGATAACGCCGAGGAGAGTAGAAATACTTCAAAGATAAGGACGGAGTTGAAAGGAAGCCTGTAAACACAACAACCTAATGGGACAAGCTAATGGGAAAGAGTCAGTTACTGTATACAGTGATTAATAACTAAATTACCTTCTTATTCTGTTCTTTCATCTACCAAGATTATCTCTATATCTATAGATTGATAGATAGACTAAACATTATAGTACATTTAAGTATTCACCTTCTCCTTTCATATTCATACAACATAGCTGCTCTGAAGGAGAAACCCTCTGATGAAAAAGCCAAACCAACAATTAATTGCTCCTACTCGTTAAACCAGAGCCTAAAACAGTAATTCTGTTTACCAAAGGCCTCAAATGTTGATGTATTTAAAACACATTGTCTGCTGCACAGTTTTTTATACATTATGATTGGCGCCACAAATACATAATGGCACAAACATTGTTTATGCTATTGATAATAAAAAGGTTGTATATTTGGTATAGCTCTTGAACTAGGAAGCACTCAGAGAGCACCAGTCTCAGCCAAGGTATAATCCAGCTGTACTAATGCTGTAGACTGAACACTGTTGCCCTCTTGTGGTGTAAGAGCAACACTCTGTTGTCAACACATTCACTCGTTATAAGAGATAGGAATTTTCTGGGATTCATTTTTTTAAGCAGAATCTTATTCTCTGATCTTGGTCAAAATGTAACAATTTGTGGTAAAACCATATCTCTCCAAAAAAAGAAAGTTGAGATCTTTTCAGTAGTTCTTCTGAGATGTTGTTAACAAACAAACAAACAAACAAACAAACAAACGTAGGGGAGAGAATAAGATTCTTAGTGAAGGTAAGAATTAAAAGTGCATCACTTCATTTTGGACTTTCATTGGTTTCCTAACAATAACTTAAATATAAACTGTCAAGCACCTCATTCTTTAGGAGAAGCAGAAAACCAGATGAAGCCCATTGTCTTTCTTTTTTTTCTAACTGTTGAGAGTCTTACTCATCAACCTCATGACTGCATAATGACATCTGCATAATGACAGATATTGCTTTACAGATGGAGGTCATTTTCAAGAATGAACTGGCTGAAAAATTCAAGAGTAATTTCATATCCATCCGTCTTCTGTTTTATCTACATAGAATATGCATGTATGCCCTGTAGGTTTCTCCCATGACATCATAAACCCAACTGAACAGTTTCTGGTAATCTGCCTTGCAAAGGGCGCCTCTGTACCGAATACTTAATCTGCACACAGTTTTTCATTTTTACCTCCTTCCTATTAAACTCTTATTGCTGACACCACCAGGTTAGTGTGCATTTTCTTCCAGAGTTAGATTTGCATGCATTTTAGCCTCTTTAGCCTCTTTTAGCCATTTTTTCCATCCTAGGTCTTAAGTTGTGATTTATGAGTTCACTTTTTATTGGACATCCAGATGTGGTTCACTAAGCGAAAGCCAGATTAAGTGAGAATCCTTCAACTGTAGGAAGGTCCGTCTGTCTCTTTGTTTCCATACCTAGAGGTGTCACAGTGCAGGAGTGGCAGTGGTCATGTCATTGAAGATAAATGTGCAAGGTTAAATTGCAGTGTGCTTCTAAGCCCGTCCCTCGATGAGCCTATTGATCAAAATGGGACAGCTGTAGCTATAGGCTATCATATACAGTAGTCTGAAGACAAAGGCTACACAGGTCATTAAAGAGAAAAAAATAACATAAAGCACACCTTGATCACATGTATTTTGATAAAAGGCCCTGTCACTGACTTGAATCAATTTGTATGGTTTGGGAGGCCTGATTGAAAGTTGTGTTGATTGTTCAAAAGCTCTGCATTCAACCTAAGAGCAATACCTAAGACTCAAGTGGAAGTCAAGGACAATTTGGCAAGTAGGAAATTAGAGCAATGTGTTTGAACAGGCAGAGAGAGCAATTGTCTTCAGTTTCCCATTATGCTAATGGGCTGAAAAGTTAGTGTATTCATGTATGGATGTCTAATGGTCCTGATATCCCCCAGTGCTTCCTTGTAGGAACCCAAGGAACAACCACTGTGTGAAATGATGTGCTTTTCTGATCGCTGGCTTCTTAATGAAAACGCAATTAACAGAATATGGTTGCACTCCATGGGAAGAGTCCTATCCCATCTAATTAGGTGTAATTTTGATCTGCTATCTTTCCAATCTGAAGCTCAACGAGGTTGAGATAATGCAGAAGAAGATTTGGTTATTACGTAAAAACCAATCAACCAGTCTTGTGAAATAAATATGAATAGTGAGTGATAAATGACTGCATTTACATAGCACTTTTATCTAGCCCTATAATTAGTGGTTGTGCTTCTCTACTGCTTGAGCCACACAGGCTTTATGTAGTAAGAAAAAGGAGGAAGCAGTGAATTTTGCAGAGGTTGGTCTCTTGCTGACCCTGCCTCCCGAGCCCCTCACCCTCCCCAGTCCATTTATGTCCTTATACGTTTGAGCAGTATGTAATATATACAGAATGACAGCTCGAGCTTCTTCTTCCTCCTCTTTTTACTGTGTGCTTAGAAATTCCTTGTAACTAAATGATGCACTACAATGGAGATGGGTACCATTTCTCAAGTGATGCTACTTCTCCTTTTTTTTGCTTGACCTCTTTATGAGAATTATACCACTACATATTGTACTTTAAACCATGCGCCCACATTCACGGCCAATGCAGAAAGGCATGTGTGTTTAATGTTGGGTGTGGAGGTCACATAGTTGTTTGCCCATGCCCTCTCAAACAACACACAAATCCAATTTCTAATCTGATGCCCTTCCCAGGAGGGCATTATGATTTGTCTGTGCCTTTCAAAAACAGCTGAAAAAGAAATAACCATGATAAAGCTTAAGTAAATACTCAGTTCAACCCTTCAAAACACAAGATTGTCATTCATCATTACTCCTTAATTTGATACGAAAAACTAGCAAAAATCAGTTATTTGATTTCACATCCAGCAGTTGCAGAGACAGCTAAAATAAGTTCAGTCTTCATTATCTTTATGCTCTGTTTTGGTTTCCACCAATCCTTGAGTTAAATATCTGTGATTGGTTGCTGAATCCTCCATTGTGCTTACTGGCTGGCTGCTAACTGTGTCTGCTTAATAGATAGCACTGAAAATGTTATATTCAGTGGATTTTTAGGGCCTTTTCCCCTGAAAACAGCTGGCTCAAAATTGCAAAAATGAGCTATGAGGACAGTGGGAGAGAATTTATACAGTACAGTTGTAATCTGGATACTGAAACAGTGAACTGAAACTTAATTTAAAACTCCTCTCTATGGAGAGCTGCAGATTTCGGTTATATATCTTTGTATGGTTCTTTGCTTTGAATAACTCTGTGTTGAACCTTGTTGAGGTTAGGAGACTTTGATTGTCAGTGTGTCAATATAAAACACATGGGTGTGCTTATACATCAATTATCATGCTTTTTAAAAATAGCACTGACTGGTATCCTGTGTAAAAGTTGTAAATGATGTTGATTCATTCACTACCTTGACCTACAAAGGATCTATAACAATGTCACTTGGCTTCCTCCTTTGCTTTCATCATAATTACTTTGTCCACTAGAGGGCTATGTCACTGAAGTGTATACATGTCACTTGAGGATGTATGATGAAAAGACTTGTGCCAAGATTTTTCCATTAGCCATGATCTTTGTCTAACCTAAGGCTAGATCGAACACATGCAGCCCACCTTTTTCAGGACTCCATATGGTGACTTGGATAAACACCTATAATGAAATATTAACACGTATTATAAACAATGCATTGTGAATATCATGGACAAAGCTGCCTACTACCATAGGAGCCTTTGTGTGTGGAAAAAACTGCAAAACAAGGCAACCATGGCCAAAACTGATCTATGCATCTTTGTCAGATGAAAATTAATCACAACATGTTTTCCTAAACCGTTCATGTGTACACATGGCAAGACTGGTGCTTTGATCAAAATTAATGGCTGAGTGAAATTTTTGTTTTAGGCTACATGGAGTGGAACAGTAATCAAATGCCGACTGGCTCTTTAGATTAGTTGCACATACAGTGGGTTCCCATGGTTGATCTGCTGACAGCACATCCCTGACAGGTTTGTCATAACAGTGTTTCCGTCTCGTAGCGGTAGACTGCACTGGCTCGAGTTTCTAGGACGATCATGAATAAATGGCATACAAACTACATCATGAAAAAATGCAGAATCTTTAAATCTGTAATTACTTTTCACAGATGTTCCAGGATTAAAACCATGTTCAACATTTCTTTTTAACGCTCTCCTTACATCCAAGAAGAAATAACATGTTATAACAAGCAATAAAAATGCACAGTAGCTCAGCCTGTCAAATTTCTTATCAGCTACATTTTTCTAACCATCTGTTTTTTCATGCTTGAATATGTGTGTGTGTGTATACAATGGCCCTTCAGCTTTGCTCACTTCAAAAATCACATAAAGTCACCCACTAACAAGAGGGTGACAGCCAAAACTCGCCACACAATGGATGGAAAGAGTCGTTACGTATTCTCGACAGCAGTCTGGCACGGATGCTCAAATGAAAGGGATGCAGGGGGAAGCAAAAGGTCAGGCTAATTAAATGTCAGCAAAGAGCATCTTAATAATTGAATCATTCACAGACAAAGAACCACATGATTTAGTTTTGAAGGGTTCTGACGAGCCACTTGCAGCCGCACTTATCGTTTAATAGTCAATAGGAACTGTAGGTATCCGTTAAAGTGACTGCACAGTACATTAAGCTCAAAAGACTTAGCACTTAAAAAACAATTGCATAAGACGGAGTATATTGTATGCCAATAAAGATGTCAATTGTTGAAAGGAGTTGCACTGCATCTAAAGACACTGTCAGGAGTCATTTGTCTGAACACAAGTGTGGAAATTTTCAAACAGGTGGATTTGTGCCAAAAAAACCCAAAGATAAAATTGTTCTGACATGCTTGTGAATGGACTTGGGCTGTTTCTTTTTTCACCCTCTCAGTGATATAAGATCCTATTGTGCCACCATACACAATAGGAAGGAGTCCAATTAGAAATGCATGAGGGCTGATGGAGAGGTGATGTAGGCCCTGAGGGAAAGAATAAACCCACAGTTCTTCCTTCAGCTGAGGGTGAGGAGTTCAGGCGTAGAGCTTACCACAAAGAGTTTACTTATACTGATTAGTCTCAGAAGAGCATTATATAATAAAAAATGGTCTTTTTTCACATGGCAAAAATATTTTTACTTCTAGCCTTCAAGTGCCTGAAGTATCAGAGATGTTGAATTGCTGAAATACAAAATCCACTAATGTGCAAATGCCAGGATTGTTATTAAATTTTATGCCTGTGTCTGTAAATCCAATTACGACTCATAACACATTGCTTAGACATCCTAAAAAAAAAAAAAAAAAATACAAAAGTGATCCCAAATTAAGCATTTGAAGATGAAAACATTTTTCTTTATAACAAAAATGCTTTTAAGCCCCGACTATAAAAATCTAAGCATCAATAATTCCCACAGAACCACGAAAAAGAAGAAACAGAGTATTTTTCTAGCACAGCCATGTCCACTTATCAAATAATGACAAAATACTGTTCATATATATGTGGATCACTGTGTTTGATCAGTATTAGGAAACAAAGATCAAAGGATTTTTTGCTATTGAGGAATCTCTTACCATCATTTCTTTGTTTATTACCATCAGCACACAGAAGTGACTCACACCCAGCTCTGCAGATCAGGTTTGCATCTCACTAGAATATGATGTCGGATAATAGTTTTGACTTCAGATCACTAACTCATATGCGGTATAGTGAGAAGTGGTGAACTTTATCTAATGGACTAGACCTGCTATGTCTATGTGAGAATGACTGCTTTGACTGGAATTAACCTCTTTATGGTTTTCTTACCAGGATTGTCACCCAGCGGGCCCTTTTCATCAGTCATAAGTAACCCATATATTCACAGTTCACTGCCAGCACATGCTATTGTTGTAGAGACTCTCTCCTCTTCCATCAATACGTGTTGAAGACTAAAGAGGTTACTGTCACGATCATTTGTCTTTGAGTGCTTGTGATCACCTGTGAGAGAAAATCACACTTCAGGCCAAACAGAAAAATGTTATTGTTCTGTGATGGTTTGTGAAAGGGGCACAACCCAAGAGAGGCTGTTTGTTATCAATGGCTTACTGCAAGAAAGAGTCTGACCATCAATCCGACTCCCTTGTGCACCTCTGTGTGTGTGTGTGTGTGTGTGTGTGCTTGTAGCTGAGTGTGTGTGACAGAAAGAAGGAAGAAAGAGGTACCAATATACTGTGACATCAGTAACACTGCCGAGTTGAAGAAGAGCAGAGTGGAGTCAGAGTACCAGCGAGAGATCAGTTTTATAAATGAAAGGAAGACATATGTGCCCAGCTCAAGGATGAAAATCGACACATGCCGTGGGTGCTTGTATTATGTGCAGTCAAGACTCCTGTGATGAAAACTATTTGGTGTCCAGGATGTCTGATAAGTTACCGTGACTAGTGTTTGTTTGTGGGCAATTAAACTAATATGGGAGATACGTTATGCAGCACGCTGAATATGCGTCCAACAAAAGTTGAAGACAGGATTTCACATTGGCAGCACATGTGGAACTGTGAACATAGTGTTGAATAAATGGACTGCACTGGTTTACAATCTGTGCCTCTCATTCACATACACAGATTGAGCTGCAGTGCAAGGCCTTTCCAACTACTGGGAGCAACTTCAGGTTTCATTCGATAACAAAAAAACATTGTTTCTCAAATGTTTTTATATAAAAACTGCTGTGTGGTAACCTGAGTTTCTAAAATGTTGTTTCTTTTACTCAGGCCACAGAGGTTATATTTTCACTCATGTTGGTTGTTTGACCATCTGTTAGTAGCATTTTAGCGGCTAAGCCTACATCTTAAAGCCGCTGAGGGGCTGCATAGTAAATGGCGGGCACTGTTTCTTGGTGTCTGTGAGAATAAAGACATGTCTTCTTCTGGATTTTTATGGATTATTTATTGCTCACCCTTTTTTGGTCTTCGATGTAGGATATCACATGCAAGTATCCAACAACAGTGTCCATCACAATCTATCAACTCAATGATCACAAATAGACCAACAAACTTTACCAGCATGGCGTGCCGCTGGTCAAAAACTATATGTGCTCGCCTACTGAAAGGTTCCTAGCTAAGTGTGAACCAAACACAAAGTGACACCTAGTGGACGAGTTAGTGTCTTACACCCACATGTTAATCTGTTGAAATGGCCCTTACAAACATTATGGAAAAATTACTCATCACCATAAATATCTTTAAGTGATTTATATATCAAATTATTCAATTTTCAGTAAGATTAGTGGATGGGATTTTATGTAATCTTTCACCACAAGAGGGCAACAGTGTTCAGTCTGTAGCAGCTGATCATGCACCACCTTTGACTTCCCGACCTTGCTGACGCAGCAGGAGGTTTGTGCTGTCTCAGTGCTTTCTTTAGTAGTTTCCATAGAAATAATATTGGGATTTTCATTTGACCTCATGGTGGTGTATAACTGTTACAAAGCTTAAACCCAAACACAATCATATAGAAGTGCAGCTGTTTGGATTACTGCTACAGTAAAATGATGGCACTGAAAGTTTACTTCAGACCAGCAATTTTTGTTTTATATTAGAGGGAATTGAAAGTCCTGCAAATAAAGAAAAACCTGCAGCAAGCAATGCGACTTTTGTGCCAATCGTGCATCAGATCATTTTAAAGCAAAACCAGAACATAGAATATTGCAGTGCTTTAAAGCTCATATCAGATGACTGCAATGAAAAGGAGTGGTGCACACTTCTTCAGCTACTGACATTGTAATAACCATGAGCAAGCGACTAATTAGCAATTATCGTGCTGATTAATTTTAATTTATTGTTTGAATTCAGTCACTCAGACCTGAGATGAGACAGTGATAGTACTGAAATAACTAGAAAAGCACTCTGAGAGCTCAGACCTCCGCCAAGCCAATTGGCCAATTGATACTTTCCGCGTCCGCATGTCCGTGTTGGTGCACGAGGGTCCGCGTCACGTAAATGTCATGGAACACGTCAGGAAGCGCTCGAGTGGACAGGTGTGGAGGCGTCCGCGTACAGCTCCAAAAATGTGAGTGCGTCGCCTGGACGCGGAGGACGCGAGCAACTGCACTGCGCTTGTGCTAGCATATCAAGATGGTGGCCTTCGAGGAGAGACTTTGCGAGGAGAATTCCTGGATCCAGACGGTGTTGCGGATCACCCCCAAAATGAAATTTGTTCTTCTTTTTCCCACTTCCAACATATCCTGAAAATCTCATCAAAATCCGTCCATAAGTTTTTGAGTTATCTTGAACACAAACTGACAGACTGACAGATAAACGCCGGCAAAAACATAAGCTCCTTGGCGGAGGTAAAAAGATACCAAGCAGGTACTAGTAGGTACTCAAATGTGATTGGTTGTCACTGCATCATTGTGTCACAATGGCACAGCACGCAAATGTCTGTCCCAGTCTGTGCAGTGTCAACATGTAGTGTCATGTCTCACCTGAAGCATCTTCACACTGCTTCTGTGGCACCACAACAGTTACACAGATTAGTCCTCCTTCATCAGACCTCCAGCTACATGGAGGAGGAGGAGGAGGAGGAGCGGGAGGAGAAAGAAGAAGAGGAGGAGGAAGAGCAGAAGGAGGAGAAAGAGGAGGAGGATCAGGAGGATCAGGAGGAGGAAGAGGAGGAGGAGGAGCGAGAGGAGGAGAAAAAGGAGGGGGAGGAGCGGGAGGAGAAAGAGGAGGAAGAGAAGGAGGATGAGAAGGAGCAGGAGGAGGAAGAGGGGGAGCGGGAGGAGGAGGAAGAGGAGGAGGAGCAGGAGGAGGAAGAGGAGGAGGTGGAGGAGGAGGATGAAGAGGAGGAGGAGGAGGAGGAGGAGGAGGAGGAGGAGGAGGACAAAGAGGAAGGGGAGGAGGAGAAGGAGGAGCAGGAGGAGGAAGAGGAAGGGGAGGAGGAGGAAGAAGAGGAGGAAGAGGAGTGGGAGGAAGAGGAGGAGGAAGAAGAGGAGGGTGAGGAGGAGGAGGAGGAGGAAGAAGAGGAAGAGGAGGAGAAGGAGGAGGAGGAAGAAAAGGAGGAAGAGGAAGAAGAGGAAGAGGAGGAGAAGGAGGAGGAGGAAGAAAAGGAGGAAGAGGAAGAAGAGGAAGAGGAGGAGAAGGAGGAGGAGGAGGAAGAAGAGGAAGAGGAGGAGAGGGAGGAGGGGGGAGGAAGAGGAGGACGAGGAAGAAGAGGAAGAGGAGGAGGAAGAGGGGGAGGGGTTTATAGGACACATCACAGACTCTTCATCACACTATAACAGATCAGTTGTCCTCTTCATTGATCACAGTATCAAAGTGTAATAAATGTAACAATAGAAATAAAATTACAAAATAACAAACATTATTT
>OOFC01022807.1:0-22935 GCA_900323345.1 Pseudochromis fuscus
CACCATCACCATCACCATCACCATCACCACCATCACCATCACCATCACCATCACCATCACCATCATCACCATCACCATCACCATCACCATCACCATCACCACCACCACCATCACCACCAGCACCACCATCACCACCATCACCATCACCATCACCACCACCATGGGCGGCTGTGGCTCAGGTGGTAGAGTGGGTCGCCTTTGAATCTTAAGATTGTGGGTTCGATCCCTAGCTCCTCCTGTCCACATGTCGAAGTGTCCTTGGGCAAGACACTGAACCCTAAGTTGCTCTCAATGTTGGCTAGCGCCTTGCATGGCAGCTCTGTAGCCATGGTGTGTGAGTGTGTGTGTGAATGGGTGAATGAGTTGCCTTGTAAAGCGCTTTGGGACCTACTTTAGGTCATGAAAGCTCTATATAAATATACTCCATTTACCATTCAACAATAAATTTGAAAAGTATTGTCTAACTTGGGAAATAGATTTTGTCCACCTGTTATTTTTACTGAAAATAGTTTTTGTTTTTGTTTGATTTTTTGTTTTTGTCTGTAAATATCTGTATTGCATTGAGACAAACCAGGAAATCTTTATAACCATTTTCTTTTCTTTTTCTTGAACCGGTTGGGGAGTATGAGTCTTGCTCGGAGACACTTCAACAGAGAGTGGGACTTCATGGGCAACCCTCTGACTCACTACACCCCCTCCCTGCTGGGCTGACAGGAGAAAACCTGGCTTCCTCAGTTCAGCTATACTTCTCCCTCCCTTTCTCATTGGAGCTCATTTAATCTCTCACTTGTTATGTCACCGTTCAGTCCAACACAGAGCTGAAGGTACTGTTAACCTCCAGTGCCTGTAGTTTAAGTGGAGCTTGAGCGGCATGAACGCTCACATGATGCTGCAACAAGCCTCGACTTGTTCCAGAAACACCTACACCATATACTTCACAATTACCATCAATGAGGCATGTTAACATTCCTGTGGGAGAGGATGTAGGTTAACATGACGAAGTGGGAGAACAAGAAAGAAAGAAAGATCTCACACTATAGATAAAAATAAATCAACATGTGTCCTCTGTCACCTCATGATATCTGAGGGGCTTTTTTAGCAGCTAATGCGAGGTGTAGTCATGATAAAGCAAAACAGCACAGTTTATTGACTTGTCTCAGAGTGGCCCTGAACACCCACTTTACCAGTTTCGGTTTTGTTGGGTCAGCTATAAACTCTTGGTCCACGTCCAAAGTCACATGTGTTTCTGTTATGGGAGCGGCTGCATGTCGTCGCCACTTGTTGGAAGCAGCTGGTTTAAAATAAAAAGTCCACAGAGGTTGTAAAAATCCTTGTTTTATAGACAACAAAATGGACGGAGATTGTAAAAACGAACCATGCAAACCGGCTTCAGCCCAGTACACAAACAGACACACACACTCATACCTTCAGTCATCATGACTCATTAAGAAATTCCCACTCAGCTCTTCACTAGAGATCCTGGCAGTGACTCATCACAGAACATTCAGGATAGGTGTGACATTCTGGGACCGACTGCTGCTGCTGTACGTGGGGAGGAAACAGGTGGCGAGGTCCTTATTCTGACAGAGACACTAATTCATCGTTGAATTTGTAGATGATAAGAACGTATTTCCACTGTGACTTTTATATACCGTATTTTCCAGACTATTGAGCACACCTGTCTATAAGCCGCTCCTGTCTATAAGCCACTATTGAATTTATTCGAACAGTTTCATGTGGTCCACTCTGACCGGGTCTGATGTGACGATGCTAAATGTATCTGCGGCACGGAGCTTGCTAGCTTGTAAAAAGCTAACGAGCTTTGTGCCACCGATACATGAGAAACACTGGTGTTTGAGTTGAAAGTGTAGCGGCTTATAGTCCAGAAAATACGGTATTTCTGTTGGTCAACAACTAAACCTCAAACTCTGGTGTCAGTCCTGCTGTTTCTTCACTGCCACTCAACTCGCTGCAGATCCAGTGCAAATGTTAAATGTAGCACTTCATTGAATAAAATGATACCGCTCAGCATTATCGACCCAATGATTATGAATGTCACCACATTATAATTAGGAAAAAAAATTCTCCAATTTGAAGGAAAAAGTTTACTCTGAGGAATTTGAATTGAATCGTTGAACATTGCTGTTGATGTATTAATAATGAAGTGCGTGTCAGTTTTGATTTTCTTTCATTTTTTTTTTAGCACGAAAAATTAAATACCATTTACTCGGTCTCGCTGCACAAATGTCTGAGACAGATATGTCAAAACCTCGGCAAATAAAAACCAATCATATCTGCAAGACTGAATCAACACGGGGAATTTTTATCTTTATTTTTTTAACCCTTGAAGACCTTTCAGGTGCTTTCCATCTGCAACCCTGTCCTTGTCCTGAGTAGACTTTTTAAAACTATGAATACCATGTTTCACTCACCTTCAGAAAAAAAGTTCCAGCTGCCAAACATTTTATTAAGCCTCTTTGTAACTGAAAAACACCAGGAGGAAATACAATTATAAACACATTTGGCATTAATGTGCTGTCTCATATGGTCAATAGACGCACATTATGCTTCACCAGAATTGATTTTTATGTCCAGTTGCGTACGAGCGTAATTTAAGGCAGACGAGGATGCATATTTTGAGGTTAACAGACAAATGAATGACAGCTCTCTCTGTCATTATTCAGCTCTTGCGTACTGTAACGTTACAGCACCATTAAAATAAATGAGCACCACTCAAGTCTTACTGTTTATGGGCTTTCATTAACATCTCCCTTGGCTTCTAATAAGAAAATACATCAGTCAAGTCGTCTTGGAGACTTTAAGTGGCCAAATTGTTTATTATTGCCCCCTTCAGTGGGATCGATGTCATCTGTGACAGAAAGATTACAGCTGTCATGAACATAAACTGAAAGATATTTTTTTCTTCTTCGATCTAAAGGAATCATATTAATAACAACAAAGAAATAATATGTGTGATTTGGTGTTGATATATTACAACACACCTGCAGACTCTAAGATCTGGCATCCTTACACCAGCAGCAAACTCCTACAAGTGCCAATTTCTGTCTCATGAGAAATAACTCTTGGAGTAAAGCATTTTTTGTTGCCAAAAAATTGTAATTTGCAGCTTCAATGGAGTGTTAAAATGTAATGACCCGAGGTGGAGCAGAGAAAAAGAAAGAGAGAGAGAGAGAGAAAAGAAAGACTTGGGAATTAGCCTGAATCAAAAGTCTTTGTGTACGCCTTCGCCCTTCCCCACCTCACTAACGCACAATAAATATAAACAATAATTGTTTGAAATTTTGTGTATGTGCGCGCAGATAGGAGCAGTACAAGGCTCTGCAGACACACACACAAACACACACACACACATACACCATGCTGAGTGCTTGATAGGATAAAACAGACAGTGGCTCAATTTGCTGCCACATCCCTCCTCTCTGCCCTGCCCCCGTGCCCTTTCACTGTAAACTCTGTTGTGCTTGTTGAAACCATCGTTGGGAGGTTTCATTCTATAGCAAACAACATGTTCACTTGACTGCTCCCACTGGTACTGCAGGGAAAACCAATATAACATTTGAGTGCAAATGGCAAACTCTCACCACAAGAAATGTAAACTGCAGGGCGCTGGCCGCTCGCCGCTGCGATGCTGAAGTGAGCGCTGAACTTTCAACCCGCAATCACTGCAAAAAAAAAAGAAAAAAAACCTCCTCGGCTCTTCCTGCAGATCTCTTTGTCCGCTGCAGCAACAGTAGGGTAAACACAGTGGGTCAGGTAAAAAAAAAAAAAAAAAAAAGGGGTTTCTTGTTTGGATTTCTCCTCAAAGCTCCCGAGAGGAGCCACTGTGCTTAGAGGGGTGACTCGCTTCAGGAAAAGCTCCCCTCGAGGTGCCAGAGCGACTCGTAGCATCACAGCAAAGTGTCCATAAGTGCTACATTTGTGCGTCTATGGGTGGATATGCTGACTAGATGTATGTGTGCATCCGTGCATTTTGCATCAGACAGTGAGGGCAAAGTGATTTACTCCCCCTGTGTTTCCAACACATTTACAGCCCCTGTCTTTTAGCCAGAAGGATAAGCCAGTTTGTGCAATGACAAGTGCCAGTCGTTAACACAGCATCACCGAGATCTGGAGCCTGACATTAATGCCTTTTATACAGGGCTTAGAGTGCACTCCATAGCCCTCTCATCCTCACTGTGTTGGAAGCTGAGTTGAACAGGTTACTTTGAACAGTAAAAACGTGAGTCAGTCCAGATTATCAGCCCACTTCAGAGTAAACAGAATTCAACTTCAGGTCTGATTTGTGTCAGGTGATTGTAGACCACACCACTGCTTTACTTACTTTATGTTGTCTTACTAAATAATATAATAAAGTGGAAGTAAAATATCATGTGCCTCTCGCTAAGAAAAATAAGACGAGATGAAATAAGATAAGATTGTACTTTATTGATCCCATATGGGGAAATGTATATACATACAGTCATTTAAATCTATCCCCACTATGATTTCTAAACTGTACTGGGTTATAGTTCCTGGTAATGCACAGGATTACACATCACATTAATCCCATTGCTTGTAATCTGTATAATCTCACAATTACAGATCCTGTTAAAGAGGTAGTGTGATTTCTTCAATAAAAACCAGTAGCCAATTAAAAAATCCTGGGTCTGTAATAACACCCAAGGTCGATATGAACAAATACAAAAAAAAAACAAAAAAACAGATGGTTGAACAAATAAAGGCTGGACCCTAATACGAGCTGGGAACAACCAAGGATGGATACATTTCTGGTGCCTGGTTATATAATGTGCACGGCAGTTAAGTAAATGGTACATTTGGGCTCAGAGTGCACGTAGCACAACTTTGCTCTGACACTCTTCAATCCAACTGTAGCTGCACATGATGTACCTGCAAATGTTTCTCAATAAAAGCCCTGTTAGGAAATTAACTGTTCACTGAAACACTGGAGAGCTGTCACTTTGAAACAGAGGAAGTGTTGAGTTTGTTTTTGCAGCATAATGCTGACAACTTGGAAGCCTGTTAATGTGGCTATATGACTAACTAAACTTGCAAACATTTCACAATAAAAGCCTAGTTGAGAAATGAAGGGTTTCTGTCCACTGAAATGTTTTTTGGGAGCTTTTAATTTGAAATGATTACGACAGCATAATCCAGTAACTTAACCGTTTTGATCGACTCCACTCCTGATCCTCTGAAGTCTAAAAACAATCAGACAGAGGAAGCCCTGCCTCTAATACATGGCAGCCTCAAATAGAGGCCTGTTATTCTCTGCAGACAAGGCCGCTATTTGAGGAAATCCGGTAATTAAAATATTGTCTTTTAATCTTTGTAATTATGTCCACTGCATTTCCACGAGTATGTGGATCCTCGAACATTTCAACCATGTGACTGGTGCAGTCCTGTCTCTGTTGACTCCCACCTCCTCATTTCTTCTCTTTCTACACTTTCTATATAATAAACTTTCTTTACACAATATCTGTGTGTAATATGTAACACACACACTGTCATGTTTTTGTTACTTTCCTAATCTTTACTCTAACCTTTAACAAATACTTTGCGGCGTTTTTTAAACACGCTGTTTGACCAAGGCCTGTCTGGTAAGTAATGCTGCCAGAGCCTTACAGCCCTAAGCCATGTCAACTTGTTGTTGAGATGTTGTTGATATTTAGTCATGAACAAGTAAAATTACAGTGCGACTGTGGGAAGCGATCTTCAGATCCCCCGGCCGTTTTAGCAGCGACGCCTCCACGCTTCAGAGTGACCTGTCATCTTTCAACTTCACTCATGCCGTGGTCGCCCCGGTTGAAGTGGTAATGGCCGCAAATGGAGGTCAGATCACACAGGATCATTATCTGCAAAGGCACATTAGACGATTATCTCTGCAGCTGTTCTTTGTGGGTCACTGCGGTCTGCTGTTAAAGCTGTCAGTCAGAGAGGAAGAAGTCAGCTCCTCCCTGCAGTGGGGCTCATCTACAATACGGACGCCCACAGACTGGGAAATGTCATCACATGGACCGAGTGCATCAACAAATTACTGACTAAAAACTAAAACTTATCAGTAAGCTGACAAAAATTCCCACCCCTCTGGTATGTATGGTATATATTTTGAAAATATATTTTTTAGGCATTGAGTGTTTCTTGAATGAAACTCCCCATCTATCTATTTTGAGGAGCCCAAATTGCAAAGGTAGGGAAGATTTACAACAAACTAGGGACTGTGAAATCACTAGCTGGGTACTGTATCTGTTTCTACAACTTCATCAGCCCAGCCACTAATTAAGACTAATTAGTAGGCACTGGGGAAACAGGGAGGCTCAAAAAACTTAATTAATGTGAGGACCCGTGATGTCTGGGCATAACAACTTCCTCAGCACCTGCTTAGCACAAGACAGCACATTAACCTACTGTTGCTTGCAAGGTCTCCAGACAATCCGCAGATATCCGGCAGAATCTTTAACTAGCTGTTGCAACCTTTGATTAGCAGTGAGATGTAAGCCGGGCATGTCACATCCACATTGATCAGCTGATAAATGGCCTTGCCATTTACATGGCGATAACCTTGGTCTTCACATATGAATATAAATGTTTTTTTCTTTACATTGTTTTGCATATTGTTGCAATTACAGTGCATTAAAAACACATGCTTTGCTATGTTGCTGTCAGTCTTTTTTAGTAATTTTGTCATTGCCCAACATCATGAGAGATAATTAGTTGGCCTGTGATTCATAGGGTGTGGAGATGTCAGGAGAAAGTGTATGCCTTTAGTGTGTATGCACATTGTTAATGAGCAGAGATGTATTATTTTATTATTCATTGTGAGGTCATGCGCGGATTTTGATGTGGGTGAGGGCAACTAAATGAGACGTAAAGAGAAAACGACAAACTGAAAGAAAGGAAATGTAGACAGACAAGCTGATGAAATTAATATGGGAAACTCTCAACAGACTGCAAGCAGCTGCACAGTGAGGGTCAGTTTTGAAAGTTTTGCTTGCTCATTTATTGGGGCTGTTAATGAGGAAGTGCATAGTGCAACTATGCTGGTAAGTTAGAAACTTTGGACACTGCAAAGAGAAAGACACTTCATTCATTCACTGCATTTCTTTGTTTCTATGCCTCGATTAAAGTGAAACAAAATGATATGCTAACAAGAAAGCACTAAGAGAGCACAGACTTCTGTCTGCCAAGGCCTAATCCATGCCGAACCAAACCGCCTCATTGTAGACATCATTCTGTATGTGTTGTTAACCTGAAACATTTCACTGTTTTCACCTTGTACCATGGACTGGATGGAGTAGGCATAACAACATCTATTGGTCTGTGGACTCACATTTTGATGCCAGGAATTTGGCATTTGAACATCATCATGTTGGTTGTTTGGACCATATTTGGATATGAAAGGAGGAGTAAGACAACAAGTCAAACCCTTGAAAAATTATTGAGTATTTCATGATTGAAAATAGTGAGTTTTGAATGCAAGTACATTTGAGTTTTTTGGAGCCAGCATCTAGTGGCTGTCGGCGGTATTACACATTTTTCCAATTCCGCATTGGCCAAATTTTTGAGACTCAGTTGCTTCGTCCATTTCCATCTACAGTCTGTGGTTTGTACCTACCACTTCCTTCTTCTTCCTCTCTGGCTCATAGATACAACATTGGTGCTTTTGTGCCACCTACTGGTTCTCTTTGGTCATTGTCTTTGGTGAAGCGTTTACAAACAGAATAAGAGATGAGGATTTTACAGGATTTTTTTTTTTTAAACTTTTTTCAGACACGACTCCATCCTCTGATCTTACCCAAAGTTTAATCGTATTTTTCTTGAGCAATACACCAATTCTCAAGGGATGGTTTATGAGTTTGTATGTTATGTTGCCAACAGATAATAAAACAAATAGACCAACCAACAGAGGTGAAAACACAACCTCCTTGATGGAGGTAATGACACGGCAAACCTCCGAACTAACAATGCCAATTAGATATTGCTGTAATCATATTTAGCTAGCAGTAAATATGATTGCTGACAGAAGCCAGTAATGTAGTAACAGCCGATAACGTAATAAATATGCCCTTTTTGAAATGTAATAGGCCAATAACGTAATAATTGGCCAATATCGTAATGATTTATTTGGCTCAGTTATTACATTTGCAAAGTTTTTTTTCTTATAGCAGGCCAATTATGTCATAAGCAGCCAATAATGTAATAAATTATTACTGTATTGGCCAAATGTTATTACGTTATCGGTTCAGGACTTTTATTACGTTATTGGCCAGTTATTACATTATCGGCTGTTATTACGTTATCAGCTGTTATTACATTATTGGCTTCAACATGCTCAGCTCCCCTTAGCACCTCTTGCCTTTCAGGTCTTAGCAAAACAAGAGTTTCAAAAATATATTTATTATACTTAAGAGGACAGTCCTGTGTTTTTACTACCACAATGTTTAAAGAAAAAAACATTAAAAAAAAAAACTCCTGTCAGTTATAAAACTCTCCGTCGCTGTTTCTCAAACATTCAGAAGTGGGGTCTCGCCGGTGTCAAGTGAGGGCACTGACGAGCCTCTCGGTGAGTTGAGTGATTCAGTGGGAGCCAAGGTCGGGGAGAGTAGTAAGAACTGACAGCATTGATGTTCTTCCCACTGTGTTATCTGGGCCTGACAGACTGCCAAGTCACAGGGAGGCCGCCCTCCTTTCAGCTCATTTAGAAAGATATTACACCGAGCCATGTTGAAGAGGTTACCTGCTGAGCCAACCTTCCTCTGACACGACCAGGAAGGAAGAAAAAAAACCCATTACTGGCCAAGAGAGAGCATCGTACTGTAAAACCGTATCAGCAATTTGGGATTTAATGTATTGCTGTAAGATATATAACAATGTGACATCTGGGAATTGGACCAGTTATGAATCCAAAAAGTCACATTGTTTTGCCCACAGTAAAAGCAAGAGGGTGCATTTGAACTCCTCCACAAACAGTGAAAGTGAGGTCGCTTCAAAAGTTACAGCTTCAAGGGATTTATTTGACATATTGGGAAACACTTCTGTTTTCTTGCCACAGTGTTAAATGTGATCGATGCCACTCTTGTATCTGTTAAACAACAAACTACTGCCAGGCGTTAATGGAGATGTTTAATTCAAATAAGATCAGTACTTAAAAAACAAACCAATTAAAAAGTTATATCCTCGTTTATTTTATAAGCAGAAAATACTATGTGTAAAAATTGCAGTTTGTGTACTGAGCTAATCATTGATTAGCTGTAGCCTGAGTGATACACATTCTCATCTAAGCCTTGGAAAAAGGAAACAGGTTTATTTCCCCCAATATAGCAAATTATTTATTCTTACAAAATCCCATAATTTGGCCTGAAAAGTCAATAATTTTGTTTGCACACAGTAAGCGGTGGAGGATGCAATTAATGTCTTCTTATTAGCACTGTGAGGACTGTGAGACTTCTCAGCTGCTGCCTTGAAAAAGTATTTAAAAAGTACATTTCTGTCTCAATAGAAAAGCTGAGATAATGTTTCACTAACCGCACATTAGGCTTTTATCTTTCTAAGGTTATTCTCCTCTGGACATTTTCTTTCTGCGGATAAGAAATCTGCCTGTAATTTTGAGTTTGTTTAATTGAAAGCATTCTTGTACATCCCTTTTGCACTTCAGGTGAAACTTGAGCATTTCATAAATAAAAGGGAATAAATAATAAGTGTTGAGGACTTGGAATAAAACCTGCGAACCCTCTTTTGTCCAACAGTTGACCATAATGTCAATGTCTGGAGCTGCAGCACAAAGCACACCTGAGTCTTCATCATGCTCGGTTAGTTTCGCATCAGTTTTACCACCAAATATTCTTCTGGCAGCTTGTGACTGTGTTTACATCGTACATATATATAACCCACTTTGTGAAGCGACTGGCAGGAGCGTAGCTGTCAAGCTAGCAGCCGAGGATGATGGGACGTGATGACCTGCTTTACAGGGAAGGGGCGAAACGGCGAGCTCGCACGGTTTGACGCTGGGGGATTGCGTCTGACCCTGAAGCGAAGGAACGAGAGCGGGGAAGGTGAAGAGGTTGGTGTTATTAGATAGCATTAGATGCGATGTGGCACACTCCAGTTGCTTGTCGAACACTGCAGAGGGCAGTGGGGACCTCGCAGGAAGCCGCCGCTGGCCTTTGATTGACAAGGCCGCGAGCAGCTTTAACAAACACAGACCGCTATGAAGTAAGGGAAAAGCAGGAGAGGGTGAACGCCAGAGGTCAAATATGCCAAAGAAGAGCAGGCCGCTTGTTTCAGACTTCATTAAGATCCACAAGATCATGACAATAGTCGAAATGTTGACGCCTGAGCAGTGAGATGAGCGTTTAGACGACGGGAACAGATCACTCACACTGAACTTCCCCTTTTACGCCAACTTGTTGCCCTTGTCTAAGCAATGACGCCTCATAAAACAAATCTCTGCTCATTTTGCAAATTGCCGCGATATCCCTGTGGCCTATTTTCTCCCATTCTCCTCACAACGGCGGCGGCGGCAGGTGACAGGTTTAAACAGGGATTTGCATCTGAAAACGGCAGGAATGTGTTTCACGCAGGGAAGATGGAGCGAGGACTGTAATAAAAAGAGAGGGGGTAAAAAAACGGCGAGGCACTGCGTTTGACCTTGAGAGCAGGGCTGACGACGAGGGGAAGACGACAGGCGAGATTGAAAGAGAGATTTTAAAAAGATAAAGGTGAAGAGATTAAGGGAGGGGCACAATAGGTCTGTCTTGTAAACAACACAGAGCTTTGGGAAAGCACTGGGATATAAACATCGTCTGAAAAATGAAATTAGCCGACATCAGATACTTAATGTCAGCTGAGGCTTACAGTAAATATTTAAGAGATTTTCATTATAAGCGGGACGTACCTCATTGAGTGATATGTCGAAACATCTGTGTAATTATTTAATCGTTTATCACATTGAGCTTGACAATTTAATCAGAAGTGATGTTGAAATTAAATTTGTATAACAAACAAATGCTTTTAATGAACCAGACTTACTGTGTTACTGTGCTAAATGATGTAAAGTGTTCAATAGAATTGTGGGATATTTCAGGGTAATTTCAAAGCTGTTATGGTGTCAAATGTAGAGGACGTGTCTGTTTTATTAATCTATTTGTACCTGTTGCTATAAGATGCTTCATGAATAAACTGCAGGATGCAACTAGTTACAGATCCACCAAGCTGCAAGGAAGAGTTAGATTGGTTCTACATTTGGCACAGCAGTGTATGATACAATGAGTAATGATTTTACCTCTCTGCACAGCAGGAATAAGCAGAAATGCAGTGTTCAGATTTAAAGAGAAATGTGAGATTGCTCATAATGATTACTCAGTGTAATTTCTTGCCAAATTACTTTGCTTTGCAGTCTGGCAATACTGAGCTGGATGACCTCATGCCCACTGTGCTGAAATGCAGATATTTACAATTCTCATCATCTTTCTTTTTGTTCCTGTATTTTACAATTTGTGTACCAGAGTACTGCTTGGTACAGTTTTACAAGTCTTTCATCAAAAACCAGAGTAGTGGACAAATTAAAATTCAGATCTGTTGATGGGACAAGATGAAAAACTGGAGGAACCATTGTTGAGATATCTTAGGTTGGACCAAAGCAGTAGGCTAACACGGACTGTTTATAAAAGATGGACATAGCCACCAGGTCTCTAAAGTGAAGCCAAGTGCTAAAAAGTGCAATACCACCGACAGCCACTAGATGCTGGATTAAAAAAACTCCAGTGACTTTAAAGATCATGAAATCCACAAGTCATTATGAGTGCATTAGCTAAAGTCAATGTTTCGTTTTAATGGTAATTAAATTCATATTTAACTTCAAAAGGAGGAAGATTTAGGGGCGTGGTTAATTTGATTGACAGATCTGGTCTCCAATGGGAGCACATCTGAATCTCATACATATTGTCCTCAGGTTCCTCCCTCCTCTCTTCATATCTTTATCCACAGATATGGTCACTTGTGTCTCCAAAAACCAACATGGTGATATTCAAATGTCAAACTCCTGGCTTCAAAATGTACACAACCCAAAGGTGGATGTCACAGCGACTCCATCCATCTCTTATTTACAGTCTATGTTGGCTAACTACATAAAATCTGCTAAATCTGCCTGTTGTAAAGCGAGCTTTAGATTCATAAATGAACCAAACCTCTGACGTAGGCGACTCACTACTGCCACTGCATCCCTCTCTTTCTTCGTCCTTCTGTGTCTTTCTCCTCCATGACAGCTCGGAGTCAATGGCGCCTGTGTGTTGGCTTGGATCGATGGTCAGCTTGTGTAATGGGGCCTGTCAGATGGCCCCATTAGAAAAAAAATGTAAGATTCTGCTCGGCGTCAACAGGCTGGTTTTCATCTACAGTCTTTTTTTGGTTTCCTCACAGACTAATTAAGATCCAGTGAAAAGCAGCTCACCTTGTTTGACTGGGTTGTTTATCTGTTTTCAAAATATAAAAACCCACAGAAAGGCTGCAAGTACTTAATCTTTTTGTCTCTAAAAATTTGAAAAGACCCTCATGATGGCAGCAAAAATGATAAAATGACACCGAGTTCCTCATCAGTCACAAAGAAAAGGAAAGAAACTTTTTTTTTTTTTCATTCACCGAATACTGCAGCCACTTCAACAGATTTTTATTATTTTCTCCTGTATTCTCACTGTTGGCGTTTGGAGATTGATCATGCCTTCTTCCAAGGTCTGGCTTCTTCCCTTTAGCTAAATACTGTATCATATTTTCACCCATTGTCTGCCTGGAGCTGGCAGGTGGAATCACTATATCTTCTGGTGACTCTTCATGACACCTTTATCACTAAAAAAAACCACCTCTGTCCTTGAACATTGATTGTACCACGGGCCAAATCTAAACACTATATAGTTCCTGCCAGAAAGCCTTTCAGCCTATTACCGTTTCAGTCCTTTTTTCTTGGTTGCTTTTCGAGATCTTTCCATCTCTGACATTGTTTCTTCCCCTGAAACACTGAGTAGGATTAGGGGCAACTACTGGGTTTGATCATGAGGCTGGAGAAAGCACCAGAAGACCTGTTTAAACCTGGTTTGAAAACATATTTCAGGGGATTGGACCACAGGTGGACAGCACTAAATACACATGTAAACGACCACCAAAAGGCATTGAGATCCAATCCCTCAAACCACAGGAATGCTAATACGTCCTGATGGGTTCATAATGGGGCGTAACAGAAACTGCATCATCAATGCATGAATGAAAACTGTTGCTTTTCTTCTCTCCTTCATCTATGTTCATTTGAAACTTGTGAACGACTTCATCGTATCACCAAAGATCTCAGCTGTTCACTTGTGATCCCATCGCCCAGGTGCGCATTTTAAAACCAAGTGTAAACAAGTCCGGAGGGATCCACGCCGCAAAGTGTTTAACAAAGTACGTCATTAAAAATACAGATGCTACAAGCCTCTGGAAGATCCTCATTCATGCAAGATGGAGAAGCAAACAGTGTAAGTGATGGCGGGTGACAAGGCTTCTCCGGCGGGGATGTATATCAGTAAATCAATCACTTAAAAAACAAATAACATCAAACAAGTGCCAATAGCCTTGTCAGCAAAAAGAGCCATCATGAAGTCATTTTATATGTTGTACCTTTATATCTTTCACCTCCTCAATAAATTAGATACCGGGGTCGGCATTAAATTTGCGAGGATTGCACCTGAGTGATAAAAACAGCTGAGTTATGAATCAAAATACATTCATACAAGAAGGGCCGGAAGAGAAATGAGAGAGCTGGCGGTGCAGACAGTTTTAAAATTCACTGTCGCTGTGTAATGATAAAGCATGGCTACACTATGGCAAAAGCAAGACTCCCCCCACCCCACCCCACGCATACGCTCAGATCAAGTATTTGTCAGACCTTGTTTTGTGGGCGTTTTGACTTTTTCTTATTCCCCCTGTTATTTTCTCTCACTCAACAACAGCCGTTGTCCCCATTTTCCAATGGGTGAAATTATGCTGAGCCCAGCAGGAAAGTAATGAAGGCACTGCAAACCAATAAGAAACTTAGAATGAGGGTGCTTACAAAATAACTATTTTAGCTACAAAGAGCACAGACTGGATGTGTGAGGGGTATCTCAAACAACTTATTTGAAGGACGAAGCGGTGTTGAACAAGACATGGCGAGAGAACAAACTTAATGGGGAAAAAAGGAAGGAGAGTGGAGCGATAGGTGAGATATTGAAAAGGGTTTTTCTGTCTCTTGTTCAAATCAGTCTCCAAGTTGATTTCCCACTGAGAAGGGCAACACAAGCTAATTACTCAACCTAGGACGACTAGAGTGGGTAATTTATATATAGTATCAGTTACAAATCCGCCACGACCAGAGGTGGGTAGTAACAAGTTACGTTTACTTGAGTAACTTTTTGAAACAAAATGTACTTCTGTGAGTAGTTTGACTTGAGTAGATGTATGAAGAAGAGATGCTACTCTTACTCCGCTACATTGGGCTACACTCAAGTCCTTACTTTGTATTTTGATGTACAGTGGTACCTTGATTTACCAGTACACCAACTTACGAGTTTTGCCGATACATCGTCTGCCGCTAGTTAGCACTGTGAGCCCCAACATCCTGTGTCTCTCTTGTTCACCTTACCCGTGTTACAAGCCTCCACCTTCAAGGAGGTGGCTTGTGGGTAATCTCTGAGTGACGTATGAGGAAGCGGGATTTTGTTTTATAGTTTTGGAGCTGAATCATTTGCGTTAAGAGCTTAATCATGGAACGAATTAACCCTTTAACCCCGAACATTTAACTGGTGACAGAAAGTAATTCCTCAGCCATTTGTGCTAGCGACATGATTCCAGCTGATTTACGAATGAATGTACGAACGCTGCACGTCAGCGGGAATCAGCTGGAATTACGTCGATAGGGCACATGGTTGAAGAATTACGATAAATTGATTTATGCTAGTCACAAATCTCATCTCAGTCATAAAAAAATCAGACATTATGTTCAAACAGTTACTCGGTACTTTAGTAGTCTTTTCACTGAATACTTTTTTACTTCTACTTGAGTGATTTTTTGCATGACTACTTTTTAATTCTACTTGAGTAATATTATTTTGAAGTACCACTACTCTTACTTGAGTACAATTTTTGGCTACTCACCTCAGGCTACAACCTGTTTATTTTCCTCACGTTGCATGATTCAGAAACATGTCATTGCCTGGTTGCATGAACTGCTGTAAGTTGACGTCGTTGCAGCCGTAAACACACTTCAGCCTCTTCTGTTTCTTCTTCTACAGTTCATTTAAGTTTCCTCCCTCTCTGTCTCTCTGCCTCCTTCTTTCTTTGCCTCTGTGGAGCAGAGGTCTAGTGAGATACAGGCAGAGGGAGATTAGTGTCTGTTTGGTTCATTTCAATGCCTCCAAAGAATCAGAGACTAATCCCGGCCTCAGCTGCCTGGATGCTTCTGATGTGTTTGCACTCAAAGGCTTGTGCCAGTGGGGTGCAATTGTGCCACAGAGATGCCACAGAAACAGCCACATAAGAGGCTTTGTCCTTACACATAGCGCTAATTTCTTTCTCAATCCAGGTGTCCGTGCTGCCTTATTTTTCCGGGGTTTAAGCCAGCTTAACGCAGGGAGAGTTAAACCCCGGGAACAGAGCTGTGAAATACACTCAGGAGATAAACGCAACATTGTTTCAGTCCTTTCAGATATTTAGGTAATAAAATTCATTCTGTGACCTTTGCAAAAACTCGAGTTACATTTCACCATCGCTAGACTATCCATCATTTATTGGTACAAAACATAAAGAAAATTTGTGGGAAAAGGGAGTTCAATTCAACTTTTAGATGATTTAAAAGGTATCAGATTAATGCAGAGTATAATAGGAGGATTATGCGTGTACCACTTATAGACTGTATGCAAAAGCTGGACGGTGAGGTCACCCAGTGGTTTGTGGACTTGGATTTTAAAGCCAGGAATTTCTCATTAAGGTGTCACCATCTAAATTTTTTGGGGGGTGATTTGGAGCCAGAAGTGACCATATTTGGATAAGAAGGCAGAGCTGGGGAGTAGGAAGGGGACAGGTCTAATGGTGCATTTACACTGGTACCTACTCGCTTCGCTTTGCCTCGGATCGCTCGGGATTGGCCCCCTTTGGTTGCATTTACATTGCCGAGGATAGTCCTTCCTCCGTCACTCATGATGCCATCTTTTATGCGATTCTTTCGTTTCTGATCCAGCTCCCGCTTTTCTCATCGGCGACTAATGACAGAAAGGTTTGCACCTCGTCCTGAGTCCATGGGGCAGGATTTCTAACAGACGCCATTTCTCTTCTTGTTATTTCAAACACGTCTACACAGTTTGACAAAGATTTAAAAATGCCCGTGTGTTTGCGGGAACAGATTACATGATGCAGTGATGACGCAGTGACGCAGTGACGATTCGGACCAATAAGATTTTTGTACCTTCTCTGACCTGACCAGGTACTTTTTTTTGGAACTGCAGGAGAGGAGGTATGAAAAGTTGTACCAGGTACCAAATTCAAGGTACATTTTTGCCAGTGTAAATGCGCCAAAACCAAAGCAAAGCGAGTAGGTACCAGTGTAAATGTGCCATAATGGTGCAAGTAACAAACCAGTCCTGTCAATCAAACATTCAAACCTGCCACACTTCCAAATATCTCTTTTGTGAAGCCTCATATCTATATAATTCTAAAATTATTTTCAGATGGAGCAGCAGGATGAGAAGTAGTTACATTAGTTAATGACATTCAAATGAGTTGTGGAAAAAAATGTATTAAGTCAGGAGTGAAGCTGATGAATGGAAGTCTACTGGAGCTAGCATCTAATGGCCATCGGTGGTACTGCACTTCTCAGATCCAGCATCTCTCCCCATATTTTAATACAATCTGTGGTTATGGGCAAATCAAAAATGGAAATGTGTCAAACTGACAGATTACATAATAGGAGTGTTTCATGTATTCCACTAGAGGTGTAAGAAAATTTACATGTGCGTGGTTATGAGATGAAAATAATTAAAGAAAGTCATATATATATTACTTCCCATGGATTTTTTCCCATTTCCACTTGTTTCTATTCTTACACTTAAATAAACAAGTCTCAGCTCCAAGACATTTATAATTACAATGGCAGCTGATCTTCCTTCAAAACCTCTGTAAAGTCCTACCCCCTTTGGGATTGTGGTGTTGTTAATTATTTTTCATTTTCAAACTGGAGTTTAAATTGGCCTTAAAGATCACATGCAGACAGACCTCGGGAGCTCGCTTCGCTCCCGTCTCTATAAACGGATCTTTCAACCTCTGTTCAGAATTCAGCGTGAACCAATTAGTGTCAAATTTTTATGTGAGCCCAGTCATCTAATATCTGTAAATTTGTGGGCTTTAGTCTCTTTGAGGGAATTGCTAATAGTAATAAAAACATGAAATAATGCCAGCTTTAACCTTAAAGGTCACACATTCAAGTCTGGTTGATAATGTGTATGGTAGTGCCCGTGTTTCACCTCGGTTTAGCCTGTCTTTTGTCAGTGCTGCACACCGTGGGTATGTGCGTGGGTGAGTTTCTCTCCTCGTGGGTGTATATGTGTGGACATGTCAGCGAGTGCATGTTTGTTGTTCTGCAATCTTTGTTCACTTGTTGGCCTGGTCGGGTTAAGTGGATGACTGTGTGGAAGGGAGGACTCGTGTTTCATGGACATGCTGCTGCTGCTTGTTTGTTTGCTTGTTTTCTCTCCTCCTCTTAAGCCACAGTTTATTTGGTAGAGAAGAACTCCTCCACCTCTTTCCGCCACTAAAGCCCGGCTATGCTCGCCAACACTCACACACACACACACACACACACACACAGCATGTACAACAGCTTCTCCTTTCTCTAACACACGCTCCTGCAGCAGTCGAAGCCCTAAAGGCTGATGAACAGGCCATAATTCACTGACTCCTCGGTGACTGGACTGGGACCTTATTTAATGAGGGAACTGTTGGCAATACCCAACCTATCTATGTGCTTGTTGCACTTTTTTTTAGTGGTGTGGAAGTCAATAAATGTCAAACTGGCTGATTTATTTATTTATTTTTGTGACTCTGAAACTGCTTTTAAAGATAAAATGTGGTTTCAATTGCTCATGTGAAGAGAGACGGAAAAATTAAATGTCTGAGAGGAGTCAAATTTACATCGTTTAAACACAATCAATGTGATGTTATTGAAAATCTTTTAGTCATTATCACTGATAAATCTCTTGCCTTGTGCCCATTAGCGTTACACTTAATAATGCTTAAAGACAATTTGTCTGCCCGACTGCTTCTCATTTTGTAATCAGCCTCGAGGTACGCAGCTAGCAGCTCACATGCTGCCTAATTGTCTGTGTTCCCTTTCTGCAGCGCATCCATTTCCTGAGTGCATGAGATTACCTGCATGTCTGGTCGACTCGTCTGCTTTTTGACCATCTCCTTCCTGCTGGTTCCTTTGGTTCTGTCTGGACTTCTCTTAATCAAATCCAGCCTCCATCAAGTTTGTGTACGTTCCACACTGCGACACTTAAAAGTATATGCAGCCGTGCACTGAAACAGTTGAAGTAGCAAAGTTAACTTTCCAGAAATATAGATCCAACTGGACTTAGATTTAAGTTTGGGTTGCTTTTTTTTTTTTGGTCCACTTGGGGATATCAGAACAAGCTGAAAACAATTACAAGCCTCGCTGAACTTGTTTGCACGTCCTGAACATTGGGATTTATTTGGCGTCATGTTTCCTGGCTGCCTGACAAATGTAAGAATTCACTTGTTATAATATTCAACATCTGTCTGGATGTTTAGCAGCTAAGTGTTGTTGTTTTTTTCTCCATTAGTTAGCTAATTTTGTTTGTCTGCTCTGTGGTGCTGGGAACCGACAATGAGATAATTTAAGCCTTTTTGCTGCAGTTGGAATTAAGGCACAAGCTTTTGAAACTTCACACATGTATATACTAGGAAGTAAAGGTCAGGATAGCTTGGCCTCTACTGATTGATTTCACTATTTTTTATTAAACCCTTTATAGGGCACTCACTTGGAAAGTCAAAATTTCAACCCTGGAAAGAAATTATATTTAATTTTGTAACTTCATTAAAACATTTAATTTTTTTATTATATAGGTATTAGATTATTCTTGTCAAGGAAGTTACCATATATGGTTACTTGCTGGTGTAGGATCAATATTTTTCTCTTTAAGTGTGGTTGTAGTGCATCACAAAGGGGTGTGAAGATGCCATTTTTGTAGTCCTCTGAAGTTGCTAAATATGGTAATTTGCCCAATAAAGGGTTAATCTGTCTCTAGTGATCACCCACAGTGTATTTAAAGGAACAGTAAATGGGAAATAGTGAGTGTTTCAGTGTGACAGTTGTAATGTCACTACTAAGCTGCCATGATGCAGAATATTTCACTATGGGTACCTTCTACATTTTCAACCCATATGATGTCAGAGCATTTCAACCAATCAGAAAAATCCTCCCAATCTTCTGATTGGTTGAAATACTCTGACATCACATGGGCTCATTTAAAAAGACTTTCAGAGTTGTACATTCTAGTTGTATGAGCTCTTTATTTTCAAACATTGCCATGAATCATCTCCTAAAGTGCATTTTCAACATGGGTTTTGTGTTCCTTTGTGAAAGTACTGCAGTACCATGTTAATAGATATAAACCTTGAGAGCGCTAGATTACAGGTTAGAAGCTGTTGTATTTGCTTTGCCCTTCCCTCTAGGAGAAAACACCAGAACCTCAAAGAAGCTAGTGCTGGCAAAAATAAAAGACTGTATACTTTAGCTTTCTTTTACAACACATGACATAACAATACGTTTGCACTGCCTGCAGGAAAAGCTTTATGCTCCGCACTAACAAAGCTCTCGTCTTCTTCTGTCTTCCTAAATGCCAGCCATGTAAATTGAACAATTTCAGCCTCAAGTAGTGGTAAAAACTTAATTGACTGCTCTGTGACGAAGTTTGGCTGGCTTCTTGAGCAGTGTGGGCGGTGGGGTTTTTACCACAGTCGTCTGCGCTTGCGGCTGAGAGTGTTAAATACCATTAAGTACTACAAACTTGATACCCGGCTCGACTTGACTCGGCTGATGCTGACACCAGTTCTTGTAAGTACTTGCTGTCCTCAACACTTCTCGTACATGCCAAACCACAGCCTGTGTACTGCTGCTGAATACGAAGAGCGAACAGACAGTTCAGAAGCTTCAGTACTCACCAGAGTGGTTCATGTACCACAGGCACAGTCAAACTCAGTGATTTTTAGTCTGGGGATATTGATAGATGTAGTGATTTCTCCTCCCTGTGGACTTCGGGGATACTTCTTTTTTGCACTTTGCTTAAGTTAAACAAGTTGTCTGGCTTGTCTGCCTGAGTTGTTTTATCAGTTTGATCAGTTCCTGCTAGTTTCTTGTTTCTGCTGCTATCTTTAAATGACATACACACAGATACATTTTTCTTCATTTTTGTGGTATCAACAGGATTGCAGCAGTTAAAAAAATTAGATCATCAGCTTCCTGAATTGAACAGCTCAATCTGTTAGGAGGATAATTAAGTATATTGTTGTACTTCCACTGGATACCTGCGTATGATTAGTGTGATCTGCATTCTTGAAGCCTGAAAGATACCAATCACTGAAAGCTAGAGAGTTTCTAAGTACTTGGATACATTTGCCCAGATCCCGAAATAACACCACGAAAACAAGCAAGTAAATTTTCAACACTTAGGCTTTATGTTTGGTGCAACCATCGGATTATTATTTTGTTGTTCTTCTTTATTGCATTATAGGAGGAAGGAAAGAAAAACCGATTATCGTTTCGAAGATCAATTGGAGACACTGTGAGCTATTGAATAGAAAAGGCATTTGCAAGTAGCAGCACATGGACTAAATCTGGTTCGTCCTTGATGACAATTAGTGTTCTACAGAAATGTGCTGCAGCTTTCTACTCTTTCACCCACTGTGGGAGGTTAGAAATGTCACCAATTAAACCTAAGCCCCCGCTAGTATGAGTCTCATATTACTCCCTGGGATTTAACTACCATTTTTCTGTATCCATTTAATTAGATATATAAAGTTAGTCCATAGCTATCTTGTTTATTTGTTTAGTTTTTTTTTCTTTATGGTCTCATTGTTTGTCTTTTGTGAATTTATTTGACTGTCACGACATTTGTGTTTTTCGGTTATGTTGAAAGACAGTAAATATAAGTAGGAAAAAGGCGGTGAACCTGGAATCTTAACCTATTAAAAATTGCGATCAGACCTGCCGGTCAAACCAGCCACGCCCCTTAAATATTCCTCTTTTTGACACATAATATCTACTTAATGAAGACATTTTTTGTTGTGGATGGACCTCTAGATCACTGCTAAGAAGAGTTGATGTTAGCTAATAACAGAATGACTTGTGGAAAAAAAGAAGACTATTTCATGATTTAAAATTACGATTACGACCAACATCTAGTGGCCATCGCAAGTATTGCACTTTGTAGCACTTCCACATTGGCCTAATTTTTGAGGCCCGATTTCATCCATTTTTATAAACATGGATGACTTGTTCATAACTTGTTCTTCTCACTTCAGGGAAACAGAAAAACTTTCTCGGGTCAAACTAGAAACTCACAGGATTTTCAACTTGGAGGTACGTTGGATAGAAGATCAGCCGACAAATTCCCCTCAGTAGATTATGATTTTGATTATGATTTTATAATTGTTTTAATTGTATGTATCTGAGAAAGCTAACTCTTGCTTTGACTGTAGCTTGGCTTAACAATGACATTTTGCAGCAGCTTTGACTAAGCAGGCTGGCACAGGCAGTGAAGCTGTAGCCAGAACAATTCAAACATTAATCATATTGTTTTGTTTCTTGATGAACTAAAACTTTTCAAAATTTTAAAAGTTAAAACAGAGATGTATGTGTCTGCACTGCTTCAGTAATTAAGCATTCTCCTCCAAATGTCAAAGAAAAGAAAAAAAAAAAAGCTTGCTCAAGTCTGACAGACAAGGCAAAGGGCATAAGTTCCTCACTTCAAGATTTCCACATAAATGACTTGAATGGGCTTTATTCAATATCTCTTTAATTAGCATCACAATGGGCTGCGGCCACAACTAAATTTCTTTATGCCTGAACAGATCCTAATTTCAGTACATTTTACTCAGCGGCTGCTGATGGGGGTCTAAACCAATTAAGATGTCATATACCTTCACAGGCAAGGTCGTAGCTTCTGAATCTGCATCGACAATACCAGATTTCTAAATCAATTTGCAGCTTTAGAAGCTAAATTACAAAATGGAAATAGTCCATTCGCAGTAAGGGATTTAATAAGGGGCCAGCAAAAACTGCAGCGAGTAATTTAATTGTTGTTTCATTCAAATAAAGCACTTGCTGTCCTCTGGGGTTGGCTGATAATCAAAGGGTCCTTTCACTCCTCTAGCTGTACAGCTCAATGTGTGTCGGACTAATGGGTTTCCGCCACGCGGTTATCATATATTGGTAATGTATCTATCTTGAGCAGAACCAGCTGCCTAACACACACACACACACACCCACACACACCACACACCACACCACACACCTCAACACACACCACACACCTCACCACACACCACACACCACACACCTCACCACACACCACCACCCACCACACACCCCACACACCACACACAACACACACACAAACACACCCACCAACACACACACACACACACACAGACACACACACACACAGACACACACACACAGACAGACAGACACACACACAGACACACACACACACACACACACACACAGACACACACACACACACAGACAGACACACACACACAGACAGACACACACAGACACACACAGACACACACACACAGACACACACACACAGACACACAGACACACACAGACACACA
>OOFC01022810.1:0-10286 GCA_900323345.1 Pseudochromis fuscus
CTCATTTACATTCCAATGTCTCTAACTTGAAGGCCCATTGGTCGATTCAAACGGCCTGCAACCGTGCGAAAAGAAAGAAAAGAAGAAAAAAGACAGAGAAAGAAGAAAAAAAAGAAGAGAGAATGAAAAAGTGAATGGTTTGGTTCTTTGAAATGCCTTTTGAATTTGACAATGTACCCCTGGCAAGTCTTCAAATTATCAGTCTTTCCCCCCCTTCGGCCATCTTTCTCCTCCAGCTCTTTACAATCTCAAATACCAAGGACGCTCTCTGCAGTATCCGGGCTACAGCTTTACAGAGCAAAATAAATTGCAAGCGTGTCTCTGCAGTGCACAATAATTGGCAATTATAAAGCTCGCGTAGGGATGTAAAGTAAACATCAGGTCTATGATGTGACGGCGTCCTGTCACTGTTAGACTGCCTCTCAGCTCCGCGCTCTGCAGGGCCACTTTGTTTGCACTTGCTCGACAGGTTGTCTGTGGAGAGTCTCGTCAAATCCAGCGCAACTCTTAAAGCTCAAAGTGCAGGAAATTTCTCTTGTGCCATTCATATTTATTATGTTTTCCGTTTCTTTTGGACCTCATCGGGAAACTCTTACGTGCACGGATGCAGCATTTCAGCACCACATCTGACTGGATAGTTGAACACAGCAGTGACTCTCCTTCACGTGGAAATTGTTGCCCATTTAAGTCAAACTGCTTTTGTTTCTTTGGGCTTTAGTTTCATTAAGCTTTGTCACAGATATTAGAAATACGTTCAGTACGTGTAAAGCTGTCCTCACCAACAAACTCACAGTGAGAAGTCTGCATGGAGACATAAAGAGCGCGGTCTGTCTTAAATGTTCTACACGTGCGACCTCTGGCGGCAAGAAATAGCATCTACATCCTGCAACCTCCACTTTGCACTTGTTCTGTTATAATCTAAGTTTATAGACTGAGGCAGTGGTGTAGTCTACGTGATACACAGGTATACGCCGTATACCTACTAGAAAAGGTCCAGAATTTCCGTGTAACCACTGAAAAATGCGCATAGATACGCATTAGTATGTTTTTTTGACATAACTTGCACTTTCCCGTTTATTTTCTGTGTTACAAAGCGGCATCTTTTAGACCATATGGCGTTTTTCCACTCATACTTCCTAGCCTTTTGAAATGAGTTGTTTTCATGTTAGAGCCTGGTTAAAAACGTGCTCAGAGGTTTTCGGAGATATGAGCTCAAGCTACAACCTACATCAGCTGTTCCACCGACTGGGTGGTCAGAGACATAGACTGTATATAAAGATTATACAGTCTGTGGTCAGAGCTCACATTTTGTTTTCAGCTGACGTTTTTAAATAAAATTTTAACGTTGCAGTAAAGTGCTGTTATTGTACATTGAACCAATCTATTTAGGGTTTTCCCCAGATAGTAGAAACTTGTTATGCTGACTATAGCTGTGCAGACTGTCTGCTTGTAGGCACAAATGTTTCCCTGCCATCACTGCCTCTTCACTGCAGCAGCATATATGAAGTAAAAACAACTCATTTCTCACCTGAAACACTCTTCAAGCTGCTTTCTGTGACGTCACAACAGTAGAATTCTGAAGATTACTTCATCAACTTTCTCCTCCTTCACCTGATGACTACATGGAAAAGGGACTGTTTTCTGTACTGGAAACACAACCGAGGCGAGTCGAGGCGTGGCGAGTAGGTACCAGCAGAAAAGCGCCAATAGAGGCTTCAGATCCAATGTTGATTAGCACTGATGTTGTGGCACCCATGAGATGATAACTTGACTTGGTACAGCGATAGTACCAAATGACACAGTGTCAGTGTTTCAGTAAGACTACTGCTGCTTTGGGGACATTACAGCTGCAGCTAACGCTAGCTTTAGGGAGCCGATGACTGAAGAGAGTTTGTGCAGGACTGTTTACAGACTGTTTATACAAAGCTGGTTAAAAGTCAGTTACTTTAGTGCCTTTTCAAGCTTCAGAGAAGTTTATTAGTGTTGTTTACATGATTTTTTGCACTTGAAACTTATTTGTCTTGTCTTGTCACTGGCTGTTCAGTGGTTAATTAATGTCCAGCTGTTAATGACTGTTATACATCTTGTATTGCTTAGAATATATTTACATTTAGATAATATATAACCAGTCTTTCATGATCTTATTTATGTGTGTGTGCATACTTTATGCATTAATGATTATGTGGGGCTGTTGTAGAGCAGCTACTGCTCTGGGAGGGGTGCTGTGGGCCAGATGTTGCTCCAGGATGGGGGTGTACGAGGCTGGGATTGGAAAAATCAGAGTATACCCACTACAATAAACTAGACTACACCACTGTAATGGGGGACATGTGCCAAGTCAATCTGCTGACCAAATTTTACCATTTTGGATAGTGTGGACATTTATGATCAAATATGGAGTAAGAAAAAAATCCAGATGCTCAGTAAACACGACTCACTGAGTGTGTGTATAAGAGATATACACAAACACAGAGATGTAGTCCCCACTTCCAGCACAGTTTGCTGCCATGACTCACACCTGTAGCGCTCACAGACTCACCGTCACACCTTGGCGATCACACCATGTCTGGAAACAAAAATGCGCAATTGTGCGACAAGCTTGGCATGTTGTTGGCTCACTGTCAGGAATTGAGGTGAAACTGGCAAAAATAGAAACCTTTTTGTTGTGTGTGTAGAAAGACATGTTTCTAATGATAGTAACATTTTTGAAGCCCTGTTGTGCAGGACGAGTAGTGGTGGGAAAACAGAACCCTCCCCCTGCTCTTCCTCTTTTCCCAGAAAACACTCCACTTCCTGTGTCTATCTCCTTCTTATGAAACCTTAACAAACACAGGACACTGGTATTTTGAGAACATGGTTGTGACACAAATCAACCAAGATACATGGAAACTGATATTTGTGGTGTTATCTTTGATCCTAAAGTCGCCAGTAGGCAGATATTTAAACACAGTCAGGCTGTAGCTGCTTTCCTTTTAATTTTTACTTCTGATTAACAAACTTTCAAATGCATGTCCTGTGTCTCATCAGAATATAACGTTATCTTAGAAATCATTGTTACTGTCTCACCCCATTTATAAGTAATCATCACTATACTCCACAGAAATCTAGTAAATGAGTCTTGAGTAGATGAGAAAATTTTTTACAATTGTTTATTTTCTCCAAAAGACGTTTTTAGCTCATGCCTAGTAAATTTAAATGATCTGAAATACTCAGTGGTTCTGTCCCCTCAGGGCTACATGCGTCCTCTTAAACAGCCGGATGGAGGCTCCATCGTGGACCCTCTGCTGGTGGACGAGATGTTCTACCAGATCCCGGAGATCCTGGAGCACCACGAGCACTTTCTGGAGCAGGTCAGCGGCTGCGTCAGCCAATGGCACGACCGGCAGACCGTCGGACACCTCCTCATCCAATCGGTAAGCAGAGCTGACAGCAAACATTGTTTTATTCAAGCCGAGTCCCTATCAACGGATTTTTTTGCTGATCAAAGGTATAACAATAGAGAAATATTGTCTAAAGTGAATAGTTGATCATTTAACTGTTTTTTGTCCTACTTAGTACATTTCTGTCTTTTTAAAAAAAATCAAATTGTAGGAGGTTCACCAAAAAGGACTATTGTTTATTCAATAACTACAAAAAAAACAGTTTATTTCTGCTTGCTGACTTTAGTTGCTCATCATACCCCTATACATTTACACTGTTGTTACACTTTGATTAGGGCAATTATCAATTTTATAATTACTTCCCCCTCTCGAACAGCCTCCAAAGTACGGTATTGTTCATTTTCTGATGTCTTCTTTGCACTGTGGGAATATATTCAGCACATGTTAGCATGGTTACCGTCTATACGCAGAATGTAGAGCAACAGTGAGAGATAGTTAACCTCTGCCAGGAAGCAATAATCCCTTTACTTCTGTCTGGAAAACAATAGAGCTGAGGAAATGTGAAATTAATACTAAACAACTAACAGTGACTCTATTGAAGGAGCAAACTTAAAATCTTAATCATTTACCATTTTCAAAAGATGTTTCTGTTGATGCGTGTTATTTTCTGCCACTGCAGTTTTATTGTAAATTATTTTAAAAATGTGATTCCTACATCTTCAGGACTGCAGGAGTGAAGCCCTGCAGATGTAGAATGAAATTTATTTAACTGTAGACTTGAGCTTGAATGTATAAACAGTTGTAACTGATGGGAAGCTGTTTTATTAAGAGATGGGCTATAGTTGGCAACGTGAGTTTAATATTTTGTTTTTCCAGTGACCGCTCGGTGACCCTTTTAAAGTTTCCCATGACCCGAGGGTGGCTCTCAACATAGACTTTAAAAAACAGTGCACTCCTCAGCGTTGGGCTGATTGTCAGGTTTTTGAGAATAAAAGAGAAAATAAAACACACAGGGAGAAAATAGGGAAGTCTTCATTTGAGGGAAGTCTTTGTTTAGTAGTGTGGCCACAGGTTTTGTTATGCATGGAGCCCCTATTCCCAGCACCCATCAGCATGAATGAAGCTCTCTCACAGACAATCCAGAAAAACAAAGGAAATGAATCAGTAGTAGGAATAACCTCAGTTGTTCAGATATATGTTGCTTTCTGTTTTTTTTTTTTCCCAAGAAGGTGTTATTTGTGCTGCTTGTAGAAATGTGAGAGCAGCAGGTTTGTTTCTGCTGTAGCGCCTCCAGGCTGCTCAGCCTCCCTCCCCCACTCCTCCCGTCTGTCTGCTCCTGCTTGTAAAGCTGCCGCGGCTGCAATGAGCTGCAGGCCTCGTTGGCGCAGTAGGCAGCGCGTCAGTCTCATAATCTGAAGGTCGTGAGTTCGAGCCTCACACGGGGCAGTTGTTTTGTTCTTGTTCAGATCTTTACTGTTTGAAGTAGCAGATTTACTGCGACCTCTTCATGGCATATTGCCTTAGCTGTATCTTTATTTGTGTTAGAAGCCAAATTGTTTGATTTCCAGCAGTGAATAAAAAAAAATATAATAACAGCACAAATAATTTTGTGTATAGGTTGCAGTATTTTTTATGATTTTTTTTTGGTCAGTTTAGGTTTCCCAGACCACATGAGATTGAACTGAAATGCTTTAGGTTTCATCAATTTTTTTAAATCTCTTTTTAAGACCCATTTTTATTCCTTTGCATTTGACCCGGCATGACACACTGATTTTATTTATTGATTTTATTGATTTTATTTGCTTTTATTCCTGTTGTGTGGAATCCATTTAATTGATTTTATCATTTTATTATGTGATCATTTTATCTCTCAAATGCATGTAATCTCTGCATTTTTAAGTTCATTTTATTAATTTTTATGTGCTGCTGCATTGTTGCTTGTTTTATATATATTGGATATTTTATTGGCTTTTGATGTGCAGCACTTTGGTTCAGCTGTGGCTGATGTTAAACTGCTTCATAAATAAAGTTGATTGCTTGATTGAAATATATCAGACTGAAACGCTGCACTACTGAGCTAGTACTGCAACTATTTAGCAATATTTATTGTGACAGAGATTGACACTGAAGGTTCAAAGTTCATTTTGTCAATCCATAAAATCCCAGACCTGAGAGATCACCTGTCAAAATGAAGCAACATTAAGGAACACAGGTCATCAACAGCTGTATAAAATAACACCTGGATAAAGCCATGAACCAGGAAAGCACAATCAATAACAGAAATAAGACAAAATACATTTTTCATCAAGAGTACAAACATCAGTGCATTAAACAGTAGAGCCTTTAACAAGCACGTCTCCAGCAGCCACCGAGTAAAAAGGTTTAAAGGCTTGACAGCTTCTTAATAAAGAGAACAGCCAATAATATATTTAGAGAAATATGTGTTGGACAAGAACATTGAGTTTTGTTGGAGTACATTCCTCTTCTTCCTGCCATCTCTGTCCTCTGCTGTGAGTAATCCTCACCTTCTGCTCAGACATTATTCCTCAGTCCTGTTCCTCAAACACTGAGGAGGGAGGACAGAGCGAGAGCAAAGGACTCTCACAGATGGATGGATGATGAGAGCAGGGAGACAGGAGGCCGGTGAGGAGCAGAAGAGGGTCAGTTCATTTCATCAAAGGGCAGAAAGCCGGTTATTCTGGGGCGTTAAATAAGACACCACATTGTGCCTTATGTCTCCGTTTGTGTCCCCGCTACTTTTTGTGAGCTCAGCCCTCTGTTTGTGAAAAGAAAGCAGGTCGTGGTGATTCATCCGACTGTGTGTGTTTGTGTTTATATGTGTGCCTGAAAGAAAAAAGACAAGGGGGACACAAAGGCCTCTGTTCTTTTCAAATGTCAGTGGAAAGCCTGTTTGTTTTTGACGTAGTTAGTTTTTTTACCTGATTTTAAAAATGTTCATATAAAAATCTGAATATCATCCTTTATTTTCTGGTTAGTTTGATATTTCTTTACCGTCAGATTTCACCCTCAGTGAGGCTGTTGGTAATTTAAATGTCCTCTTCTTTTCTCCAGTTCTCCAAAGAGACTCTAGCTAATATGTATTCAGCGTACATTGACAACTTTCTCAACGCCAAAGATGCTGTGAGGATTGCCAAGGAGGCCAAACCAGCGTTTCACAAGTTTCTGGAGGTGAGTGTTGGACTGAGTCACAGGTGGTCTGAGTTTGTCTGGTCAGCTGTGCATCCATATTTGTTTTGGGGGAAAAGTAGAAGCTATTCAAGGAATATTTTACTTTCCAAACACCTGGTGTTATATTAACTTTTGTGGGTCACTACTTTTTTTATGAATATGCAAGGGAGGGGGAAATTATTGCCAAAATGATCTAGAAATAACTACATGGGGAAAAACACAGCACTAGATGGTTTCACAGTTTAAAAAAAAAAAAAAAATATTGTGTCATGTCCTCATTCTGTTCTCAGTTTACCACTTCCCATGGTTCACAGCCTCAGGCCAGGTTTAGTGTTCACTGTGGAGCCACTGCACCATCTTGTGGTGGAGATGTGAAGTGCAGCATTTTATATTTTGCAGTTGGGCTGATTTTCATCAAATTCATGCCTCCGTTATTCTCCCTCCTTTAATCCAACAGCAAAACATGCGTGAGAACAAGGAGAAACAGGCTCTAGGTGATCTGATGATAAAACCAGTGCAGAGGATTCCTCGATACGAGCTGCTGGTGAAGGTGATTTATTTTTAATGTGTAACAACTAACTTCCAACTAGTCGAGGGATGAGTGACTGGAAACACATGTAAAGGGGGATTAATATATTTGCTTTTTTCTTTTGTTTGTTTCTTCAAGGACTTGCTCAAACACACTCCTGAGGATCACCCAGACCACTCGTTCCTACTGGACGCCCAGAGGGACATCAAGCGACTGGCCGAGAAGATCAATAAGGGACGTCGCTCTGCTGAAGAGGCGGAGCGGGAAGCCAGGGTGATCCAGGAGATTGAGGCGCACATAGAGGGAGTTGAACATGTGAGAGACTCACTTGATCATTCATGAAGATCTTCCAGTCTTCTGTTTACAGCTTACGTTATTCTGGTTTTGTGTCTGGTTCTGTCGTGGCAGAAGACACATGAGTCATCAGATAATCTTAGCTTTGTTTTCCATTGATTGTTCTTAGTTTAGCAGCTATTTGGCTCCATACTAAAGAGTGAGGGGGCAGCGTTGTTATTTTTCTGGCATGAAGTGATCACCTCTGTGTGTGTGTGTGTGTGTGTGTGTGTGTGTGTGCCAGATTTTGAATCCCCAGCGGAAGTTCTTGAGACAGGAGATGGTCATGGAGGCGGTAAGAAATGTTCTCTGAACTGACAGATGCTTGTGGTTTGGTTTCCATAACTGGTGTCATGTCTTGCAAAGTGGGATATACAAATGAGTTTGTTTTGTCATATGCACAGTAAGTGACACATGCTTCCCTGTAGAGTGAAACTCTTACTACTTCTTACTCACAATGAATGCCAAACAGTAAGTTTAAATACAGAATAAATAAAATACCAATACAAATAAAGCAATTTTAAAGGCACCAAGTGGAAAAATACAACAGAAATATATAAACAAGCTACATAATAAACTGTATGTGATGCATTAAAACTTCACCCTGACTGAGCTCCTCCTCTCTCTGTAGAAAACAGTGGGTGGGAAGAAAGATCGTTCTCTCTTCCTCTTCAGTGATCTGATCATCTGCACCACTCTCAAGAGGAAGTCTGGCTCGTTGAGACGCAGCTCCATGAGCCTGTACGCAACACACACACACACACACACACACACACACACACACAAAGACACGGCTGTAACAGCAGTTTATAAACCACACTGCACCCTGGTGTTTGCACAGTAGATGTACAGGATCCTAAAAACTCCCTCTGCTCTCTCACTCTCAGATACTCTGCTGCCAGTGTGATTGATACTTCCAGTAAATACAAGTTCCTGTGGAAACTCCCTCTTGAGGACGTGGAAGTGGTGAAAAGTAAGACAGCATGAGTAAACAATTAAAAGTTTAATGCACATTGCCATGTATGTAAATACACGTGTAGTCATCATCATCATTGGCCAGTTTGAAAGTAAAATATCAAAATGCTCAGTTTTAAGATATTTAACCCTCCAGTTGACATGTGGAAATTTTTCAGCTGTGTATTGTGTGACTGTTTGTTCTTCTCCACCACAGGCTCCACTCAGGCAACAAATAAGGAGAGCATCCAGAAGATGATTAGTCGATTAGATGAGGATCTCAGCACACTGGGTCAGATCAGCAAACTGTCTGAGACCCTCAGCTTCCCACACCAGGTACTGAGGGACACATTAACCTAATGAATGTCTTTATTATCTGTCTTTGGTTGTCTGAACTGTCAAGTGGTAAATAATTTGTTGGTCTTATTAAAGACAGAGTGCGTTTTCACCAAAGTCAGTTAGTTTATTATTTTTGGAGCGTACATCAAGTACAAACTGTCTGTACATTCAAAGGAGTGGGTAGAAGTATAAACTTATGTTATCTCACCACTTTCCACATCGTAACAGATGTCCAACTGGTTCTCATTTTTCATTTTTTAAATGCATCTAATAACCATATAGGCCCACCTATAGTACATACAACACCAATATACATGAATAGATATAATATCAATATACTTATAGTATATGTAGTATGGATATAGCAGGGCTTCTCAATTCTGGTCCTCGGGGACCACTATCCTGCATGTTTTAGATGTTTCCCTCTTCCAACACACCTGATTCAAATAACATAAATGATATCATCAAGCTCTGCAGAAGGATCCCGATTATTTATATCAGGTGTGTTGGAAGAGAGAAACATCTAAAACATGCAGGATAGTGGTCCCCGAGGACTGTAATTGAGAAGCCCTGGTACAGGTATTATATAAATGTATATATACATGTTTGACATATGTCCCCTCGAGATTAATTATTACACATATATTTACATTTATTTGTGAATACATAGACTCAGTAGAATGAGGAAGTAACATACAATATATAATAGTATCAATATCAGTATATATAATACAGTCGCACCAGTAACAACAACATGAATCATTGTATCAATAATAACATGAACAACACTAGAAATATTTTCATTATTTGACCCCACACCTGTAGGTTGTGAGAATCCTTTCTTTATATAATAACTTAAACTCTGCTATGTTTGGACATTGCCTTATTTCTGCACCCATACTGTTTAATAGTTTTCTTGTTTTCTTGTTAATCCAGTGAAGTTCATAGTGTCTGTGTTTCTATGGTTTTTAAACTTTTTTGTATGACCAGACCTGTAATCTGTCAGAAAACATACCTGGCATGTTTCAATGTAACTTCCGTCTCTGTCGTCGTCACTGGATTGTGAGTGACGTAGTTAAAAACAGCTGATGTTCACTGAGATGGTGATACCGCTCTCCACCGTCGACACCCGCTCGTCCTGGTTCATAACTGCTGCTCATTTTCTAATGTCCACTGCCTCCCTGATCCAACACTGGTGTTCCCAGTTGATGATGTGGTTTTCTTGTTTGCACTGGTCCGTTATTGCAGATTTCATGTTTTCTTGCAGTGACTGTTCTTTTATTGATCACATTCTTTTTGATGATCTGTTTTTCCTATGTTGAAAGGGCGTCCTGTTTCTCCAATGTATGTGTTGTTGCACGAGTGACACAGAATCTCATATATGACATCACATCTGTTGTTTGGTTGGATTTTGTCCTTGTTTTCTTGTTGTTCGGGCTTAACATACTTTTAAATTGAGTTCTTTGAAGGTTTCCAGGAAGTCTGTTTCTCTTTGCCTTGTAGCAAATATTTGTCATTTTTGAAATCTATTCTACGTTTTCCCATCTCTCTCAGTCTCTAGA
>OOFC01022811.1:0-35737 GCA_900323345.1 Pseudochromis fuscus
AGTGAGACCCCCACTGTGTAAGAGAGGACAAGTGTAGCTACACACGGGTGGGTTCATTTTGCCTGTAGGTTGAAAATTGTGTGATTTATCACAGGTTAAATCAAAAGTTTGAGGCTGGATTTTCAGCCCTCCCACTCTAACGTGTGATGTCACCACTGTAGAACACGCAATACACACCCATTGTAAAGTCAGAAAAGAGCTGAAAAAAGCACAAATTTATAAGTAGGAAAACTCAAAAAGTATAAAAAATATCCAAAATCTGAGTACAGTGGTATTCGTTCAAAGTCTTGTGACCTTTTTAAAACTTTAATGGTGTCTGTAGCTGAAAGTATGTGGAAGTAGTTAAGGCTGAAAGGAAGAGCAATTTGAAGATCCTCTCCATTCACTTCCATTGTAAAAAGTAGTTGAAAAAGGTTGAATAGTTGAAAAAGTAAAAGTAGTAGAAAAAAAGTTGAATACAAGTTAAAATGTTCTCAAAGAGCTGAACATTTTGATACTTGAATGGTTTCTGTAGCTGAAAGTATGTGGAAGTAGTTAGAGTCCAAAAAAGGTACAGAAGAAGTCAGAAGAATAAGTTGTGGAATAATAATAAAGATTTAGATCTCAGTGTGATCATTTAGATCACACTGAGATCTAAATTGAAGTTTGAAGTTTCTTTGAAGTTTGAAGTTTCTTTTCTAACAGAATGCTGTGTCAGTGTCAGCATTTAGATCACTTATTAGTGTGACTGCTGGAAGCATTCACACTAATAAGTGATTTAAATGCTGTTTAAGCAACTGTTAAAAACTGTTAAAAGAATTTTACCTGGTGGGAATTGAAAAGTATTTTCCCATTCTGATTTTAAGTTCAGTATTTTCCACCTCTGTTTACCATGAACATATTTACTTGTGTGATAGTGTGACAAACACTTTAGGCTTGTTTCATCTCCAGTCTCCAGACATTTTCTTGAACTCTTTGAACAGTGCATTAAGTCAACAACTCAAGTCTTAAATTTGTGAACCAACCTGATAACATGAACACATCTGCGGATGTTCAGCTGATGCCTTCAGATTACAAATTCTACACTCCTGGATGAGCGATAGAAGAATTTATTGAAGAAAGAAAACCATTTTTTGCTTGAAATCTTCCTTTTAAAAATAAAAAAGTTATTAATCACTTGAGTCCAAATTTACTGACATGTGGTAATACAAGAACTACCGCCTATTTCTCTAGAAATGTGGTTGGGCTGAGGAAACAGGGGGGTTATAGTTTGAAACTGAAATTAACACATTTAAAGTGTTTGAGTTGTAGTGCATTTTAAGGTTATCTTCTTCTCACTAATTAACTAAAATATTTCAGTATGAGAATTATGTTCCAAACATGGTGGACAAGGCTGTAAGATTGTGAAAGCAGTAAAAATATAGAGATTCAGCAGAAAGAGGAGGAACTGTATAAACCGTTGGCCCCCGGAAGGAACGGCCTCCTGTGATGTTCAGTGAAGCATTTAGTCATTGTGAATCTCTGGCTGAATGTGTTCCTCTAACCAGAACACTGTGGTGGGAGTTTAACATCCTCCTCCTTCTTGTGAATATATGCAGTTTTTTCAGCTACTCCTCTGTGACTGTGCTGGCCTTTTGAATGAGTTTGAGTCTTTTGGCCTAGGCCACCTTAAGTCTTCAGTCCAGTAGACCACAGCAAAGAAACGTGGTGACTCTTACTCACTTAAACCTGCTAAGAAAAAAAAGCAGCCAAAACAAGATCTACTTCAAAGTTAAAATACTGCTGAGAGATGAATGCCTCAGTATCTACCCAATAATATAACACTGTGAAAGTATACATTGTGCATGAGTGCTTGAAATTTATAATAGTACTTGTGGGTTTTTCTAAGATACAGCCCTTCATACAGTTGTTCAAGCATGTTAAAATACAAAGTAAACAGGTGCTTGAAAAGTTGTATTAACTATTAAACACTGTTTTATTAGTCTTTAAAAAAGATAACATCACCACAGATACTCTGGTCATCTCCATTCAGACTTTAATATAGTCAAGCTCTAAACACAAAAAAAACTGCATCGGAAGCACAGAAAAGGGTGAAATGTCTGCTCTGAAGTGTAAGTCAGTACACATGGTTTAGGAAAAGTTCTCAAAACAAACTCACAAAATCACAAATTCTTCAGTTGCCAACATCATAAGTTGAGAGTTTATTTGTCAAATCAAGTCTTGAATCACTCATTTAGTGAACTAAAGTGCAAGAACACCTTCAGTCTTTTTTTAAGAAATGTAAGAAGTTGAGTCATTGTGGACAGTGACAGTCTCCACAGTGCAGGGGCAAAAAAAATAAATAAAATCATAGCTGGAAACAAAAAGGTAGAAACAACAAACAAGTTGAAAGTTGGGGCCATACAATTCAAAACAATGGCTAAAGCAAAATAAATCACAGTTGTGTTAAAAAAAAGGACAAACAGAAATGTGTAATCTCATTGTGTACATGAAGAGATGGAGTGTATCATATAATTAAACTGTGTGTACTGCAGTAACTGCAGTAACTGCAGTTAAAAACAAATGACTCTGATGGTAAAGGGCGACTCGCTGGAACATGGTGCACTCAGCTCTCACAACGTAACAGTTTCCAGTTTGGGGTAAACAACAAAGGAACATAAATTAAAAGTGCTTCACCAGCTTTAGATTCTCTATTAATGCAACCATTACGTTCTGATTCAGTATATTTACAAAGAAATATTTGCAACATTACATTTTGTCAGAATTATTTTTTCAGTGTTCTCATTTTAAGTACACTTGAATGTAAAATGAAACTTAGATTTTCATCAGCCACAACATCCTCCCACTCACTCCAAACAACACAAACACAAAGACAGAATCCAGTATTTGCAGCTTCAGTGTTCTTGCTTCACGCTGCCCTAATATTTCATTTTGTGCCACATGTATGAGTAGAGGCACTCTTATTGCTGTCTGTTAAAACTCTACACTCACAGCACACAAACACTAATATATCTGTTATCAAGATTAAAGCTATGATCAATATGTTTCAAGGAAATTAGGAGGCTTCATCTTCCCTTCACTTAACAAATCATCAAGCCAGTGGAAATCAGCACACGGCTCAGTGACAACTCAGAGCCCAGCTCTCCTGCAATAAATTCAATATTTACTTTAAACCAAACCTGAAGGGATTGATGCTAGTTACAAAAATACATCTTAAATTCACAGACTCAGGGTAGGGGGGGGTGAACTTGCCAACACAGTTTAGCTTAAATATAATGAGTGATTTTAATACATTGTAACAAGTAATTAGATTTCATCATCTCACTTTCAAGTAGCCAAAAGTTAACAGCTACAGTTTTTAAAATACATTTTGAAGGAAATTTTAAACACAAGAACGGTCTATTAGTAGTTTCTATTGTACCAATACAAATTTACTTGATGACACGTCTTCAGTTTGGAGAATTTTAAATATGTTATATATGAAATAAAGAACATGTAATGACATTAATGTGGTGCACACAGAAATGCCACTTTTTTCATAAAAAATAGAAAAAGTAAATCTGATAATTAAAGAGTGAAAAAAGTTTTTGTTTTATAGGGAATTAAATATGTAGCCATTAAACATATAGGGATTTTTAATCAACAGGCTGATGTGCAGAGGGGCATAATCATAAACTACTTTTAACTACATTTCTCCACATCTGCTGTGTATTTTACAGGTGGTTGAAGGGGTAATTGTGGGAAATCTTGGAAATTTGGAAATGGAGAAGTGGAATGGAACAAAAATATTAATAACAAAAACTAAGACTAATATGCTGATACAGTATACCTCCAGAGTTATTTCACTGCAGGGAATCAAGTAGCACCACAAAATAAATTCAAAGGCAAACTCTGTATCATGTGTTTGTGACACTCTAAAGATAAATGTTTAAATGTGTCATTAATTTGACTTCCAGTGGTGCTGTGTCATGTTGCAGGAGCTGCAAAAGAATCAGAATAAGGGGTGTATAACAAAACCAAATACATGAATCACATCAGTCAGGAGCTCACTCTATCAAAGCAAACCTTTATATTGTGAGATGTCATCTGGATGAATTGTGCATCCTAAGAAAATGCATAATGATCACCAAGATGACCTGCTGCTAAATGCAACTCAAAATCTGGACCACAGAAACCTGAACTGGGAACAAGCAGTGGCCCAACACCAAGATGAACATCAGTGTTTCAGAGGCAGTGAGACAGCGTTGTGAACACTTAACAGCAAGTTAAGTTAGCGAGTTGAGAGTGAAGTCCAGGTAACTCTGATCCTGCTGGAATTGAGGAGCTGGCGGGGGATGACCAGATGAAGTTACGGACGTCGAGACTGGGTTCACATCAGGCTTGATTCCTCTACTTCATTTGATGTAAAGGGAGGGTCCCACTTATAATGTCCTCATTTGAACACCGAAGTGGGGAAACAGATTCGGCTGCAATCAGAAAATGTCAGGGCACATCTCCCAGTTCGCTTGGTCCTTTGCCTCCCAGTAACCCCCCTTGTAGACGTGCAATGTCTCTCCGGATGTAGGGTCATCTATCTTCTCAAACCACAGTGCTTGGTAGGTGTCTGAATGGGTGCCTGAAGGAAAAAAGAAAGAAACTGTTTTACTGAGAAGAAGCTGAAAGGGACCTGAAGGGTGGGGGTTAAGAAGCCATGACCACATATCAGGCTTAAATTAATCTGACACGCTCTCAGACTAGTAAACTTACTACATGTTATCAGTCACCTGTTCTACAGATGCACCTGATTCAAACCCATTCAGTTACTTCCCCTATCTTCTACCACAGGGTCCAAACCAGGCTCATGAACAATGCACCGAGTTCCCAGTACCAAGGTACGTTGATCAATGACAAGCAAAATAGATCTAACACATTTTAGTACTAAGGTTGTTGTGCAAATCCTACAGGTGTCGACAGCTAGTCTCCTCTAAGAGTATCTACGACAGGCAGGTGACCACACACAGCTGGACTGATGTTACTTGCTTTTGGCTGCAGCTCCATAAGGACCTTCCATGCCTTCCACTAAGAGAGAACAAGTTGTAACAAATATAAAAAGAGGAAAATTATGGAAATTGGACAGGGCTTTTCTAATCTGAATCCTACTAAACTACTATAAAATCAGGGATAATTGCACTCTATGTGATGTATTATGACCAGAATACTTGCTTAGATAAGGGGGGGCTGATTGTCCGTAGGGGGCTGAGAAGAAAAAAACAAATGAAGGATGACTTTTTTGGGGAGGTTAGGACATAAAAGAATGGGTCCGATAAAAAACAAAGAACTGATGCAACAAACAGTGAAAATGAAAGAAGCTACTTGCATGCAACAGGTGTATGAGGGGGAGAGTCCTCTATGTCAGCTGAGCAAACCCCAGCACAAAAAACAAAAGACGTAAATCCACAGACACTATCCAAAATCCACACTGATTGTATATTTACATTTAAAAGTGCCATGTGTTGCATCTTAGGCAGCATATGCTTGTCAAGGACAGAGGAACTGGAAACAAAAGGCTTCTCGCTTCTATAACCCTGAGTGCAACAAAGAGCTTTTTGTTTCTCATTTTGTCTACGGCGCTAAATATGTGACCTTTGTCCTGTGAACCAATAAAAATCTTTGCCATAAAAGCTAACAAGTGATTTATATTTAATCTGATTAGCTGGCAGTGTAGTGGCTGATGCAAGCTCCAAATCTTCTTAGTGTAGGTTTAAATTGCTTAACAGAATTACCTTCACACAATAGGCTGAAATTCAATGACGTCAAATTGGAATTGAATTATCAATGACTTCTGTCAGCCTCACTCTACAAGCTCTGTCCATCACGGTCAACAGTTGAAAGTTGAAAATGTCTAGAGAGAAACTCTTAGGTGTCCAGTTGCAAAAGGACACACATCAGGACTTGAGCAGCCACCATTACTAAGAAACAAGCCTATGAATCCTGCTCTGTGAAAATGCTACACAAAGCACCTTTAAAAAGTCCACTTAGTGTTAAACTGTGAAATGATACTTGCTTTCGTCAGAAACCTCACTCGCTTCGGTGCCAGTCTCTTGTACATCAGCTAAATGAAACAAAAATGGATGAAGTGATGTTAAAATGTGAATGAGTTGTGATTAAAATGAAGAAATGTCCTCACACACAAACACGTTGCATGTGTGCTCTTGAGCCTAGTGTCCACATAGACTGTAGATCAGGGGTGAGAAAAGACGAAAAGAAGAGTACTTGCTTTTCAAAGGTGAGTCATTGACTGAATCCTCAGTGATAGCTTAAAAGTTGAGACAGGGATGAGCAGACAATGAATACCAAGACAGACAAAGTGGACAAAAAGATGAATGGACAGAGAAACAGTGGACAGAAACAAAAGACAAATAGATGGACTGAGCTCCTCTCTTTGATGTCCTACCTTCCTCAGGTGAGCTGGCTGCTTTAACAGCTTCCCTCTCTCGTTCTCGACGGGCAGTGCGCTGCTTTTCTTCTAGTCTCTGTTTCTCTGCGTTAGCCTCATCCCAACGGCCATCCTCCATCAAACGCTGGTCAGGGCGCCGTCGACTGTCTGTAGGCGCCACTCCCTCTTCATGCTCATTAAGTGTCAAGGCCAGCGTGGAAAAGTAGTACATAGTCTCTGCTCCCTCTCTGTAAAGCCATTACCATAAAACATCAGAGGCACAGAGTTACACGCAATTACAGTGCATAGCTACTGTCCTATAAACTTCGACCACATTAACAATCTTCTGTGAAGGAAACACTCACGGTAAAGGGTTCTTTCTCCAGATTTCTTTGGCTTTGAGAGTCTGATAGACAGTCCTCTGTTTGCCTTCAGTGCCGTTCTCGCCTTTACTGCTCTGCATTATCCTGGAAAACTCCATCTTCTCATCCCACGTTCCTGATAGCACGTAATGAGCCTTTCCATCCTTATCAGTTACTACTCCTGTTACCTGAGAAGGAAAAATACAATTTTTACTTTGGTAGTAAGAGAATCTAAGAAAAAATCTGAAATTTGATGTTATCCCAGTCAGTTAACTCCCATGGACTAGATTATGGTGTGACTGTAGAATACATACAGCATCATTGTGGTCTCAGTGCTGTTAGAAAGCACTGAGAAGAGATGATACCAACTTGATCCTGCTAGGGTGAAGCTAGACTCAGAGTCTACAGGTGGATACTGGGGTACATGAGGAATGTTTGATATGGTGAAAGCAGTGGCAAAGATTTTGGGTGAACACCATGGCAGTGGTGTGTGTATTTTCCCCCCAAACAATGAGCAGAGCACTGATGGTTTAACCACAGGATTCAAGATGGACTCCCCGAAGTTGCTTGCATTACAGATATTACTTAGGTTCAGCATTAACTTTAGCACAAAAGACAAAATGTCACCTCCTTGGTGGAAGTAATCAGCATCATTCTAGAAATAACAAATATTTTCTAATAAATGAGGATACAAAGCACAAAATATTTTAGTAAAAATAAAAGGAGGAAAGAAACCCACCTTTCTGGGTACGTCTCTGGAGAAGTAACTGTAGGGGGTGAACTTGAGGTGGCAGCGATCTCCTGTCTTGTGGTTAACCACATCTATCTCCCCTGACTGACATCAAACAATAACAACAAAGAAAAGGTTTTGCTGTGAAATAGCTATTAGATTAATAAACCATAACTTTGTAGATCTTTATTAGCCTCACAATAACAAATTCAACACCAACACATTCTATGAGGACAGCTGTGTAATTCTCCATCATGTGCTTAATTGTTTGGATTTTTTTTTAAAACCAATAAGGTATCAGCTTTAAAGTTACCTGATCAATCCATAATTTCCCAACAATAATGTTGTGTATTGTTGTGGTCACTTTTTTCCAAGAGTAGTGATTGTTGCTCTTCTCAAACAGACACTGGATGGAACCTGGTGGCAGAGGGACAACAATGTTTGCCAGATTTCATAATGCTGAGCCACAACTGATCAAGTTATAAATGAAACACTGTACTGTAATAAGAATTTAATTTAAAAGACTGAGAGTGTGTACTGACTGAAAAACATATTTGGAAGCAACAGATCACCTGAGAATTATCAAAGAGTTTTTTGTGGGTTAAAACACATGCACACACTCACCCAGGGGCATGACAGAAAGATATTTCCCTCTAAACTTGCTGGCCAGTGCAATCTCCTGTCTGAGGGTCCAGCCCTTTTCAGAGGTGGCATGATGAGCTGCAGCAGGTGGATGGTGACTCACCTGAGAAGAGAAAAATGCAACTGGGTCATCCCTTAGAGCTATTTAAGAAAACAAACACACTTAAAGCATGTTTGAAATGGAAATTATGTCGAAACTGAAACAACTACAGCCAGCAGAAAGTCTTGTTAAATGTACAATGTAAACACTTTTCATGCTAAAATGTTTTTTTTTTTTTTTTCCTCTACATACCTGTTCACAAAGTGAGCGATATCCACACTCTCTGAGCCGATCGAGCTCAAAAGTTTCACCCAGCAGAGGATTGAAGGGCTTTCCTGTGCGATGGACAGTGGTGGAGTATGAAGAAACTGTGAAAGCTGCCACATAACACATCTGTTCGAGTGAGCTCTGACACTTAGCAGCCTTATCCAGGAGCTCATAGTACTCCAGGTCTTCAGACAGACGTTGCAGCATTGACAAGGGCTCATTGAAATTCACCTAGAAAGTACAAAATTACAGAGGAAGGTCTGATTACTTCTGATTATTTTTCAAGGAAAATCTACTAAAGCAACATCTACTATATGTATATCTATTGATGAGTTTGCAGGTTTCTTACAGGCATTGGTATCTTTGAGAGCTCCTTTCCAATACAGTTCTTCATGACGCTCCACAGATTGAGGTAATAGTTGGGTTTGTCAGGGATACGAGTTCGTCTTTGTCTAATTGGCTCGATCTCCAGAGGCTGTGGAGACTCGGGATTGGATGCCAAAGACAATTCATCAAACTGATGGAAGAAAAGAAAAAACATCCTTCAGGCTTTGGCAAGCAGAGAAGTCAATATGAATCAGAACTTGCTTATAAAAACGAACTGAACACACATTTACAGACTGATCGTCCATTCCAGTCTCACTGCTGAGCCCGCTGAGATTGCTGCCAGATCTCCTGAAAAACAGAGTGACCACACAATGGAAAACAAAGCCCAAGAAAGGAAAATAACAACACACGGCTGATATTGAAAAATAAAAAGACACTTGTAAAAGAAAGGCAAGTAATAACCTGTGATACTTAGGGTCAGCAGGGACAGTAATGAACTCTGCTGGGTCTTCCATAGCATCGAAAAACTCATTGTCATCATCCTCATCACTGGCATCACCTTTTCCTGAAACACTGCCTAAAATGAAGGGAGACAGTTAAAGAACAAATGATTTAAAGGCTCAACTACCCTCATCTTATTGGTGGAAGTATGTGGACTGGCAGGGGTCCAAAACCAAAGATGTTTATTTGAGGATGAGAACTTTACCTTTGCTACCTAAGGTAGGATTACTAAATGAAGGGGGGAGAACTGTAGCTCCTCTAAAAGCTCGTTCCAAATGATTGTGCTGTTTAGCTAGCTGCTCCAGAGTCTCCTCCAGACGTATCCTCTGGTCTCTTTCAGTTTGTAAGGCCTTCTGCCATCGCTTACTGTGGTTCTGAGCCAGGGAGAGGAAGTCTCTACATGCCTGGGAGATCATGCAAACACAAGAGCCACACATGAGCAAAAAACTAAGCAAGAGTGATGGGAGCTTCTTATCAGTTAACACTTGGACAACTTAACTTACATTGATCATAGCATTAGAGGTGATTCGGAACAGCGTGGCCCTCTCTGTGACTTGTCTGATCTTTTCCCCCATGTCTCCACTGACACGAATGGTCTCCAGTTCAGATAAAGACCTGAGTTTGTGGGATAAAGAAACGAAAGAATGAACAAATCAACAGAATAAATCATACACATTTCTTCCCCTTGATGATAATGTTTTCATAGCCAGTACCTTTGGAGGGCAGACCCATGCTTGACAATGAGATCATTGCAGGTGGTAAGGTCCTCCACCTTGCTGCCGAGTGTGCGTAATGTGGACTGGATTTCTGAGTTACGACAGCCTCCACCCTGTCCTGAGGTGGGGGGGACTGCAGGGCAATCGTCACCTGAATCATCTGAGGGAGAGAACAGGAACGACAATAAACAAGCTCAAACATGGAAATCTCATGACAAATGTTTAAGCACAAATACAGATTGATTTGTTCTGGGCTATTTTGTAGACTTCTCTGTGGATTTCAACTTGTCTCCTGTATTCTCCAATCTCTTTTCCTCTCACCAGATTCAGCCTGCATGCGGACAGCCTTTGCCTTGGCAAGTTCCAGAGCAGTGATCCATCGCTGGCGCTCCACTTCTGAGCTGGCCTTCAGGTGGTAGGTCTGTGCCCCTCCGTTGGAAATAACAAAATTGCAGGAGTCCTCCACAGCAATGTTGGCTGTGGCCAAGTTGATGGTGCCTCGGCACGTGTGACCCATCTCTGCCTGGGTCCTGATGACCGACAATGAAGACAGTCAAATGCTGAGTTTCCAAACCACTGTTCAATTCAGTTTAATTTTATCTATATTGCGCCAAATCATAATCAGAAATCCATCAAGAAACTTTACATCACAAGGTCAAGGCCTTGTTGTGTTAAGCAAAATATATCATTTCATTCTTTTTGAAATGAATTGTACGGTTACAGAAAACAATGGGAAGTGGAGTTCTTTCAAAAATAATAATTGATGATGGTACTGATCACTCTTATATTGTTAGAAAGGCACTGGGAGAGGATATGTGTTTATCTTGCTGCCCAAGGAAATATTTACAAGGTGTCTGTATTAAAACAAATTGCAAACACAAATATAATTCCTTTAAGCAATACTCTTGTCTTGCCTCTTTTGCTTGACAGTACAACTTCCTGTTGAGGCAGGGATAACTGTGTAAGTTCATCCACATCATTAGATTGTCAATAATATACATATCTTCTTTTCCTTTCGGCTGTTCCCTTTTAGGGGTTGCCACAATAAATCATCCACCTCCATCCCCCCTATTCTCCGCATACTTCTCCCAGCACACCAACTAGATTATATATCCTCTCTTACTGCATCCATAAACCTCCTCTTTGGTCGTCCTGTTTGCCTCCTGAAAGGAAACTCCATCTCTAGCAACCTTTTGTCAGTATCCTTTCTGTCCCTCCTTTGTACATGCCCAAACCATCTCAACTTGGCTTCTCTAACTTATTTCCAAAGTTTCCAACCCCGTACTGTTCCTCTGATGTGCTCATTTCCAATCCTGTCCATCATCGTCACTTCTAATGAGAATCTCAGGATCTTCAGCTCTGCCTCCTGTGTTTTTGACAGTGCCACCATCTCTAAGCCATACAGCATAGCTGGTTGCACTAACGCCTTGTAGACCTTTCCTTTCATTCTTGCTGGTTATCTTTTGTCACACATCGCTGCTGACACTTTTCTCCACCCACTCCACCCTGCCTACACTCGCTTCATCACCTCTTTTCCACAGTCCCTGTTGCTCTGAACAGTTGGACCCAAGTACTTTAACTACACTTCTCCACCTCTATACCTTGCAACCTCAACACTCCACCAGCCTACCTTTCATTTACACACAGGTATTATGCCTGGCCGCAACTGACTTTCATCCCTCAACGCATACCTGCACCTCTACAGATTTTCTTCCACCTGCTCCCTGCTCTCACTACAGATCACAATGTCATCTGCAAACATCATAATCCATGGAGATTCCTGCCTGACCTCATCAGTCAGCCTGTCCATCACCACAGCAAAAGAGAAGGGGCGCAGAGCCGATCCTTGGTGCAGTGCCACCTCCACCTTGAACCCATCATCACTCCAACACCACATCTTACCACTGTCAACAATATACATATAACTCACCTATAATAAGACAGAAGTCCATTGCTGAGAACAAACCAGCGTCTCTGGTAACCTTTTATGTAGTTAGTCCATTTGAAGAGCCAACCCTTGTAAGTGTCTCCAGGGGTTGGAGTGGGGGGCTTCGGCTCTGACATCACAACAGCCTGTAGGTTCCCTGTGAGGTTAGAGCCTTTTGTAATTGGAAAAAAAAACAAAAACAACAACAAAAAAAAACAGATTAATTCTTGGACGTACTACAGCTCAGCCTGCTTAACGTACATTTAACACACGACGTGTGATATTACAGGTATATATAAACATTAGAGTAAATGGGATTTGTAAATTTAGCTGCAATTAAACGTTATAAAAACACAATGCGTTGGTTCAACTCTGCTTATTTACGTTAGAAGAAATTGTACACATCTGCAACTACTAGTCTATAATTAAACTCTTTATAGATGCCGGTCTGCTGTGAATATTTGATATAAAGTGAAAATATTTCATAATTAAATACTTACCACCCAATGGGGGCTGCAATCACTCAGATGTAAGACTGTGTCATTTATAAATAATGGATCGTCCACACTTAAGGAATATTGTTTACTAAGCTGTAAAATAAAAGGCCCAAATATATATCAATTGCCACTAGTACTTTCTCGGCTTGTATAATGTCTCTGTTAGTTTTCAGTAAGAGTCCTCAAATGACAACAAACGCCAAATTGAGGAGCACTGACATGGCAGCTAATAATCTGTTCAGCTAACTATCGTTTAACATAAAAGATCGAGAAAGCACAGCTCGTTACCAAAAACATCCAGCTTAACCTACCAGTTGTTAGCTAAGAAAACATACAAGTGTCAAGCAAACACTGCCTGGATACTGCGCGGTAAGTTACACTGTGGAACAAGATGCCAATTCCACACATCAAAGCTACTTAAAACTCTGTCCGCCACTAAGCTCGCTGCTAGCTAAACAACAGGAAGCTGTAAAATAAGCTGACACATCGTAGATGATGTTATTAAGTATTTTCTACTGTGCAGCTCCCTCAGTTTTTCTTTGTTCGATGCATTAATTGACATTAGGACGTGATCACATTCCGTTGCCCTGCAACACTTACCTATCGGTGTGCATGTCGTGTTGGAAGCGAACCGATGTTAGCTTGCTAGTGATAGCTATGCTAACCACTTTGCTACAGGTTGTGTAACAAAATATCGTCCGACTAGCTCCTTTGCTATGCAATTTGGTTCCGCTGAAGAAGAGCGACCATTCAAAAAATGGAAAACAAAAAAAGACAAAAAATACCAGATCTCACTTGTAATATTCCTAATTTTATTATACTGGTGTCATAATGGCTTGATAATTTCATAATCCAAAAGGGTGCAATTTTTGAGTAGTATTCAAATAATGCAAAAACGAGTTTTACGATTACTACAATTAAATACAGTGGCAGTATCTATTATAAAATAATTGTTACTTAAATGTTTTAATCTTAGCTGAGTGAATCAAATCAGCCTGAAAGAAGTCACCTACCCATACCACTATATTTTATAATAGTGTCAATTGTAAACACCTGTGGTGTACATATTTTTGGTTTCAGGCAATAATTCAGGGTGCATTCACTTGTAAATGTCAGTGAATGTGACTTGACTAAGTCAGTTCATGTTGCAATTAACACAATGTATATTAATGTATAACTAAGTTTACAGGGAAAGCCTGGAAGTGTTTATCTTTGTTAAACTCTATAAGGCATTTTAGCTTTTACACTTTGCATTATTTACTGTTGTAATAGCTCAAATATAATTATTCACCCTAAATGAAATTTGCTATCTACACGTGTTAGTTCAAAACTACAGAGCCTGTTTCAGCAGCTCTTTTGAAACAAATGCATTCAGGAAAGGAACAACACTCAGGTCAGTAATAAATAATTTTTTACCTTGAAAATGTGCAACACACAAAACCAAAACAAATTCTGCCTCGCATTCATTTTATTGAACAATTATTCGGTACAACAATGAAGCTTGCAATAACTTGAACATTAAATTGTAGCAATTACTTAAGGAAGGACTTAAAATGTGTGTTTGTGTTTGTGCGTGTGTGTGTGTATACATCTATGCATGTGTATATTTCTATGTTAAACATAATACACTCTTCACCTATTTAGTAATGGTGTTTGCATTCATGCTTTTTCCACTCCCACTAAGCACAATATAGGGTGTTTTCTGAGATTTCTGCTTCTCTTGAAGTAAAGCCACTGTCCCGAGGGGAGTATCACTGCTGCTCATCTTCTTCAGCAGTGCCTCTTCCTCCAGCTTTTTCATCCTCCTCTCCGTCTTCATCTTTCCAGATCCTTTACCGTGGAAGCGATGTGAAAGCTGTCTGAAAGCTTCTTTTGGAGTGAGTTTTCTTCCAGACTCATCCACATACTCAATCTTGACGTCAGGTCTGTAGCTCTCCTTCTCTTTGAAATCTTGCGTGAAGCCTCTGTATTCCTCTCTGCGACTGTATTTGTCATCAAAGCCCATCTTGTCCTCAATGCAGTAGTTGTCATTGGGCAGGGCGCCCTTTGGTGCTTTGACACGAGCAACCTTCTGCATCTGAGTGTCCAACAGACCTTTATTTTTGCACAACAGCAAGGCTGCAGCGAGGCCAGAATTGACAATGGGCTCCTCATCCAAAATAGTGGCAGATGCTGTGGAGAAATCAGGTTGTTTTTGCTCTTCATCCAGGTTAACTGTGCTCCATCCAACATTCTCATCCATTTCGGAGTCCGAGCCTCCAGCATCATCTTTCTCTTCCTCCTGTTCAAAGTCCATTATATCTTCTTGGTCCTCTCTGTTGCCTGACAGTCCGTAAGTTGGAATATCACCAAGAGTTCTGCAAAACTCAGAAGTGGCATTGAAAACAATGTTGTTCCTCTTCTCAGGATCATTGTCATTGTCAGCTTCATCATGCATTTTAATCTGCTCTGCCACCTTCTCCCCAGAGTCTTTGAGAAGCTGCTTTTGCCTCAGCTTCCTCTGTTTCTCCAGCTGTTTCTGCAGCTCCTGCTCTGCCTCATCCTCCTCAATTACAGCAGGCTCAGGAGGTGCAAAATCTTCATCATCACTTATGTCCATTTCTGCCATCCTGATGTCATCTGACATTTGGGGGGCATTATCTGGCAACTGACTTGTCTCCTCCTTTACTTCTTGCCCGTTTTCATCATCAGCCAATCTCCGGCCTCGACCACGTGTCCTGGACCCGAAATCAGAGCTGCGAGTGTCATCAAGGAGAAGTTCATCAGCAACTGTCTGCTTCTCCTTCTTCCTGATCTTCTTCACACGGCGTTTAGTCTTTTTAAAGCCCACCATTTCCTGTGGTGTGTAGTACTCTGAGGCAATAGTGAGAGCAGGCATTTCCAAAGACTGGGCCTGACTTCGAAGCATTTCTTTCATCGCCTGAAGCTCCCGCTCTCGCTCTCCATCAGCAAAGCCTCCTGTGTTTAACCGAAAGCTCTTCTTCTTTTCACCCTCAATCTCCTCATCATACTTTGACAGTACAGAGCGGGACTTAAATGTAACCATGTCATCCACACTCTCCTCTTCTTCATATGGCTTGTAATCAGGCTTTTTCTTTTTTAACTCCACATTCTTTTCAGCTTTCTCCTTGTCCACCAGATTCACATTTACAAGCACATCTTCCTCCTCTTCAAGTACACCTTTGTCTTGTAGGGTCAGAATGACAGACTGGCCCTCACTGAAAGAATCCACTTTGTGTTGGACTTTGAGTCCCTTTAGATCTCGAGATGTGTATGCATCCTTTTTGCTTTGTGCAAATTCCTCCTCCACCAGACTGCTGACACCAAACTCTTCATCCATCTCTTCCAGAAGTTTGGCTCTTTTCTCTGCCATCTCTTTTTCTTTTGCCAGTGTTCTGCTTCTCTCCACCCAAGCAGCAGTATCATCCAGCCAGTCATCTTCAGCTAGGGTTTTGACTTTTCCCAGTTTCTGGTTGAGGATCCGTTTTTCTTTCATAGCTGCAAGCTTCTCTCTCATCTCTTTCTGCTGCTGGATGTGAATTGGGTTGATGGTCTCTGCAACCATTGGGTCCTCTTTGGTCCCAAGCTCCTTTTTGTTCTCATTCAAATCCAGAGGCTTCAGACCCAGCTTCGCCCTGAGTTTGTTTGTTTCCTCAATACTGAGAGATGCGTCTCCGCTTGCAGACTGAGGCTGCACTTCTGTACTGGTTTCCTCATATCCAAGATCCACCTTCTCCTTCTTCACTCGTGGCTCGCCGCTGCTCCTTTCACCTTTACCGCGGCTCTCCCGTCTACTTCTTTCCCTGGACCTGGAGCGTTTTCGTTTGTCTTTATCCCGAGTACCATCCCGATCTGAACCATCTCTTTCTCGGTCCTTGTGACGATGTTTCTTATGTTCGCGACGGCGCTCTTCTGTGTCCTTGTCGCGGCTCTTTTCCTTGTGTTTCTTGGACGACCCCATATTTTCCTCTGCAGATTGCAACGACACAAAGTTAAAAAACATAATAATACAACTTACATTAAAACACACTTGCTTACACAGAGTTTGACTGGATAAATGTGGAAAATTATACATAGCTCTCCTTTGCTAGCTAGCTCACGTTAGCTTTAACGGCTAAGTGGTGAACCTATGACACAACTCGCTTAGTGCGGATGCAAAAACTAACTCTTACCTTCTAAATCCGAGATTAATTGAGGCCAAGTAGGATTGTAGAAATATTGCTTAGTTGTGTGTTTTCTTCACGCTAGCAAAACCATCCACACGCCAAGTTAACGTAAGTGTGATACTTCAGACAAACAGCGAACGACGACGTTACTAATTCCGGAAAACACACTTCCGGTGGCCGAAGAGTAGCTGATAGTTAATGTATACCGCCCCCTGCTGCATTGGAGTGTTTATACCACGCTAGGATCGGTTGTATTAATTGCTGCGTTTTTGGGACCGATGAGACGTTGTGATGAATCAAATGGCGTTTAAAAGATTAAGAGAGAATGTTTAAAACCCTACCTTAAGTATAAGAGGGACTAAAGCAGCGGTGTATCCTCTCGTTTAAGGTAATATCAACGCCAACTATCTTACAGCGTAAGCTAGCTATTCTAGCAACCGTAGTTTGTACAATATGACTAAAAGCCAGTTATGATCCTGCTGCGTTTGAGGTTAGCTAGGTTAATGTTGATGTGGGTTACTCCTGATACTGTGCTCATATTTTAACTCGGTGAGACAACTAACCTAAGTCTTCAGTTTAAAGTCTAGCTTTACTAACGTTATGTGAGATGCTTCAACTTTTACTGAGGTATTTAAAGTTAGCTCCGTTGAGAGTAGCTGGTAGCAAGCTAGGTAGTATTAGCAAGCTACATCGGAAAGCTTGGCAACTTTAGCGACACGTTTACATCAAGTTTTATGTTTTTTTTAGTAAGCTAGCCTTGGTGTTAAACAAGGGGTTAGCTGGTGCACATTGGGGTTATTGCGTGTTGCCATGGCGATTGCGGGATGGTACGGAACTAGGTCACAAATGTTTTGCTAATAAAGTTCACCAAGAAACAAGCAGTGCTCGCAGGAATTTCACGTTTGGAGGAACCGACTACAGGTGCTGGATTGTCGCTGCACTTTCCCTGTGTTGAGGTAACATTAGCCGGTGTTACCGTAACTTTACAGAAAGATCGCGCTAAGTCGCTGCGTCGTGGAGGGAATGTCTCGTATCGTTCCCCGGGAATCCGAGCGGGCCACACACACACAAAACCAAACGACAGATAAGGACACAAGATTTAGATAGTTCAACGATGTCAATCATGTTGTCCAGACAGCAGTGATTGGAGAGTAGCGTTACATTAAGCTAACATCTGCGGGTAAGATGGATGCGAAACATTTGATGCTTTAGCGTTAACGTTAGCTGTAACGGCAGCAGTAGATTTTTAAAAGCTATTTCTATTTTTAATGGCTAACATTAGCGCTAATAGTAATTTGCATTTTCGATAAAGAGCAATATTTTGTTATAAAGGCCTAACTACTGTGAACCAAGGAGCCCATTTAAAAGGTCAATTAAATGTCAAGTTTGCTGTTGTGTCCTAACGTTCCTAACGTTCCAGTGACAGGTGTAGCTCGAAAATCCATATTTCCCTGAGATCCATTATGTCTCCTTTTAAATTTAGTTGGCTTTAATGTAAGCTGTGATTCAATATTGTGACCTTTTGTTCCTTTAACCACTGTATTGGTTGAAATGTTTTTGATTACATAGCTTGCTTTTCGTTGAGTGGTGTCTGTGTGGTGACCAGTATGCATTTTGTTGTGAATTCCAGCAAGCTGTAAGTGGGTGACATGGCAACTGGAGGCACTCCTTTTGATGACAGTGCAGAGGAGCTGCACAACTGGACTGTAACCAATGGCAGTCTGGAAGACAGGCTCAACAACATGGTATGTGCTGTTAAAAAGCTGATGAAAAATATGGTTTAGAGGACTGGTAGTTTCCTATTTTGCATACTGTTACACTCGAGGGCTCCTCTGAACTTTCTATTTATCATACAGCCAATTTCAATGGATTTTAAACTGCAAAGTACACATTTCTCTGTAGAAGTTATCAGCTATTGTAGATTTCATTGAGAGTCTGATATGTGCAATATAGATGATGTATGATGTATGATTTGTTCCCAAAAACATAAGCCTGCCTAATCAGTAACTGTTTTTGTATCTGATCAGGACTGGGGTGTGCAGCAGAAGAAAGCCAACCGATCTTCGGAGAAGAACAAGAAAAAGCTGTCGGCTGCAGTGGTGGAGAGTCGCCTGACTAATGATATTTCGCCAGAGTCCACCCCTGGGGCCGGTCGCAGAAGAGCACGCACTCCTCATTCCTTCCCCCACATCAAATACACAACCCAAATGTCTGTGCCAGACCAGGCTGAGCTAGACAAGCTCCGTCAGAGGATCAACTTTACAGACCTTGATGAGGTAAAATGCTGCTTTCTTCATTGCCGATATTTTTGTTGTTCAGTGCTAGTATGTTGTTTATTCATGTCCCAGGAATACTAACATAAACTATGTCACATTATCTGGCTTTGGTGGGTCAGTAGTAGGGCTATGTTAACATTGTCCGGTCCCAGGTAAAGATGTTTTTGCTAACTGGTTCCATTTGCTGCTGTTGATTTGTCAGACAAGTCATTGTGCAGTAACTCAATACACCATTAAAAATTTGATGGAAAACTTTGTGATTGATGCCTGACCTCATTTAATTGTAAAATTGGGTTTTAAAGACACCTAGTGGGGTTTCTCATCACTATCTGCACTGTAATGCAAGGTTTTGATAAACAAGTATCGGCGTATTTTAGCTGATACATGACAAGAAGTTGAAGTACACAGTTACAAGAGGTATGTTTTGAAACTCTGTTGCAATTCTGCAGTTTGTCTACCAGAGGAACAAGTGTATTTTTCAGCTTTAATTGCTTTACCTACTGCATTTATTGGTTGCAACTGTTGAAAAGACTGTCCAGAATCTCATGATCAGATTTATTTAGCCTTCAGATGGTTTTATGCCTATTAAAAATTAATCTGTCAGGCTTCAATTGTCACACTATTGGAAAAATCAAAACTTGTTCTTGTTCCGTTTTTAAATGTCACTGTTCTGTCAAGGTGCTCCAGCAACCAATGGTGGAAGTGATAGCAGAATTATTTTCATAGTTTGATGTGGAGTTGTTTGGCTGACCTTGTTCTGTTACACTGCTGAGGGTGACAGAACACACAAATAAGAGGTGAATGTGAGAACTTAGAGTTTAGAAAGCAAAACAGACTGTAAATATGGTGATTCTTTTAAGTTTTTTTCATTGTGAAAAGTCAGAATTTTTGTGTCAAAATTGCCAATAAATCACATTGATATACCTGTAGCACAGCTCATAGGTCTGTATACAGTATGTTTGGACATCAACTAAGATGTAACATGTGCCTGTTAATAAAACATCCATATTTTGACATTTTGATGATCCATGAAATATGGGCACAAACAAAAACCCGAAGGCTTCCACCAATCACAGTTTGCAAAAGCAAATGGCCAGAATTTGTGATTTGTTTGACTTTTACCTTCTTTTCTTCCTCAGAGGAGCATTGGCAGTGACTCCCAGGGGCGTGTCACAGCTGCCAACAACCAGCGTCAGCTAGCTGGCGAGAACAAGAAGCCCTACAACTTCCTACCTCTGCATGTAAACACTAACAAAAGCAAGGAGCTGCTGCCTCCCTCCTCCTCAGCCCCAGCTACCCCAGCTATCACCAAGGAAACTAAGAAGCAGAGCCCAGGACTCAGGGATATGTTAACCCCTGTGGTTCAGAGCAAGGATCTTCCCAGGCTTGGTCGTGGAGGAGCAGAGAGAGGGCCCTCAGCCCACAGAGAATATGGGAGAGGAGAGCCGAGACTAGACAGCAGCCAGGTAACATTTTGCACTATGGTCATTGTTTGTTCTTGTTGAATTTCCACTTAATGCTTTGTACAAAGTGGTGCCAATCAGGTAGCAGGTGAGAGAGTTTCTTGAAAACTTTGTCTTTCATTTATACTGACTGGAAACTGAAAACTTTATATGTTGAATATGTGTGTAGAAAGTTTCACAAGTCTTCATCAACTGTAATCTGCCACAGGGCTAGAATAACAAGCTACAAGGGGAGTTCTGTTGGAGAGTCTGTGGACTGCATTTATAAATAGAATTAATTTGTATAGTTTAATGTTAGAGGTTAGGTTGGAGTAGTTAACTGCCTGGTAGGTTGTTTATGGTGGTTCAGCCAGTATTACATTGCTTAGACTGGTCTAGTGTGACTGCGTTTTTATTCTGTGTCAATCACCTTTTCACATTAACCAAATAAACCCCATTTATTATTATTACATATTTGGTCGTATCTAAATTTGATTGTAAGTTTTAATGTTCATTTATTCAAGTATATTTCTAATGCTTTGAAAGGCCTTCATATCACATTTAATTTGAAAGGGTCCCTTTTTTATATGTGCATATGGGATTGTCTGTGTATTGCAGCACTCCAGTCTACTCCGAGAAACCAGAACTAGGATGAAAGTGAGGGAGAGTCAGTGCAGCTGAAACTAGGCTGTATTTAGGGCAATTTATAAATATGCCACCCTTGGTGCCCAGTGAGTTTTGTGCCCAACCCCCTTTCTGCCCTTGTTTAGCCCAGTCTGAGCCATCGCTACAGATGCTCGCTCACCTTTCCTTACGTCTTTCTCTTTATTTCCCTTCCAAAACCCACACCCATACACCACCCTCCTCTCTTTGTGCGGTCTCAGGTGGTGAGCAAACTGGTACAGATCCGGGAGTACATCAGTAAGGCCAGCTCCATGCGGGATGACCTGGTGGAAAAGAATGATGTACCGGCCAACGTGGAGCGTCTTTCCTATCTCATTGACCACCTCAAGGAGCAGGAGAAGTCCTATTTGCGATTCCTGCAAAAAATGCTGGTAGGTCTGTTTATTGTTTCTCTAGATTCACACAAATCTTTTTTTTTTTATCAGCTTCTCATATGCTGTCAAACAAAGCTGTATGATTGTAGGTAAGTGTGTTGTGTCTTGTGTAGAGGATGTCTTTCATAGCTGAAATGGAACCTGTTCGTGTTGTTATCTTGGCAGCCTGCCATACATACATTTTTAATAGCTGTCTGTCTCTGTGGCCTGAAACACTTCAACAGTTCGGTCATGTTTCATGTTATTTTAAAACTGGGGCGTTGCATACCGCCTTTCTATTGTGCTGGCATAGTTTTTTATTGGATTTTAATTAAGCATTTCTCTGATAATATAGTGTTTATAGAATGACATATTACTAGAAATATTACCTGACACATGAGGAAATCTATTCTGTGGATAATCAACAGTTTTTTTCTTGTGTACTGTCTTATTTATTTGTCTTGGAGTCACAGGCTGTCTTCTCTGTTTTCGCAGGCGCGGGAGAATGAGGAGGATGATGTGGGGACCTTGGATTCTGCAGTTGGCTCAGGTTCACTGGCAGAGAGCACTTCTCTTAACGTTGAAGTTCGCTCATCGGATGCCTCAAACGCCACGGTGCATACATCTGTTTTGGAGTCTTTGCATAAAATCTGCCCATTCTACCCACATTAATGTTCTCTGTAGCGTTATTCCTTGTCAGGCAACACAGACTCAACACTTTGTCCCTCCATCGCTTTTATAGTTGTATCTTATGTGCTGTTAATACCTGACAGGTCTCTTCTAGCATTCCTGCTGAGCAGCAGTGCAGTCTTGCTGATGTAGATTTTCGTAGACTCATAGTGTTTTGTAATGGTATGTGGGTGTGAATTCTGTAGGGTGGTAGGCCAGAAGCTGTGCGTGCTGACCAGAAGGAAGAACTGGAGAATCTGCGTAAGCAGCACGAACTGCTGAAGAAGATGCTGGAGCAGCAGGAGCAGCTCAGGGCCCTGCAGGGCCGGCAGGAAGCACTGATGGCCATGCAGCACAGTGCAGAACAGGCACTTGCTGTGATTGAAGACACTGGTGAGACACACACTAACACAGTGAGAGATATGTTTATGACGGAGTGCAGACTAGTTGTGTATGAATTTGAAGAAGGTCTTTCACACCATTGTGGAGAAATGTTTTTGAGGTAAAAGTAGTATACATACATTTTCTTGCAGAGATCATTAACAACTTAGTAAGAATGTGTTTAATAAACATTTAGTAGTCAGAATTTACAGGAGTCACATTCATTATTCTGTTAAATAAGGAACATAAACAAATATTTTCTAGGGTTTAATCCTTGTATCATTTGTTGTTGTCATTAGTTGTTACAGAAACTACAGGCAGTGTGTCTGGTTTGAGCATCACGTCAGAACTGAATGATGAGTTAAATGATTTGATCCAGCGGTTCCACAACCAGTTACATGACTCTCAGGTACAGTAGACTTTATGTGATATTATGCCATCTAGAAAGTGTTTCCTAACTCATGCACTACAGCTTTTATTAAGACTTAATGATAATAACTTCAGCATTACAATATTATGCTAATGCCACCATGTTGAGATGTTTATTTTGGACAATTTGTCAAGCCTATAATCGGTAATTTTGCCTCTTTTTGTCAACTCTTCAAAAATCCTTCCTGTAGACTAAAGCAGTGCCAGATAACCGTCGGCAGGCAGAGAGTCTTTCCCTCTCGAGAGAGGTGTGCTGGTCTAGGTCTCCCCAGGCTGTTGGTCCACCTCAACACAGGCCGCTCCTCCACTCTGCCTCTGGCCCACACACTGGTCTAGACACTGGAGCAACAGCTGCCAGTGCCAAACTCACCAAGCTCCAAGAACTCCAAGATAAAAAGCAAACCATGGACAAGATCCTCCAGGAGCTACACTCACTCAGAGACCAGACTCTTAACAATAACTCATGTGAGACTATTTTCAAAGGATTTTTTTTTTTTTTTCATTTTTTTCACTCATCCTGGGACTTTTTGATGAATTGCATTTGAATCTCTTCAGGTCGTCGCTTCACAGCACAGTGCAGTCTGACTGGAGGAGGATCTTCAGAGTGTCCATCTGCTCTCTGCTCTAATGGGGCTTCGGCTTCCACTTCCTTTCATCCCTCACTCACACAACAGCAGGACAGCTCCAACTCTGCAGACAAGCTCAGGTACACACAAAAACACACACACAGCTTGAAGTAGTTGAATAGGGAGGTCGGGTATCAACAGCAGGGAGTTGTATAGAGTTGGGGTGGTATAAGATAGGACGGTGTAGTGTAACCTTTCAGTTACAAAACCAGTACATGGTCTACCTGTTGACAAGTTTCAGTCTTCGCTACAGTGTTTGAACACGATACTTAACCTCCATCGTGGTGTTTTTCTGTAAGGGATTCAGACTATTTGAAAAGAAGGGGATAGTTAAGACATTGTTTTTTGTGTGTTGCATAACCTTTTTAATTATGAAACCTATTATACACAATTGTTGTTTTCTATTCCCTACAGGAAGCTAAAGGAGGTCCACAAGCGTCTGAATGAGCTACGGGAACTGGTTCAGTACTACGAGCAGACTTCTGATATGATGGTGGACGCGGTTAATGAGAATGTGAAAGATGATGACGAGGAAGAGGAAGATGACACGGAGGATGGTTCTATGTTTGAGGCCATGTTTGACTCCGAGCAGGAGAACCGCCAGCCAGTCACCAACATCAGGTCAGTATTTAATAGATCAATAATTAAATGAAGAAAATGAGTCTTCTTTTACTTCTTATTGGCCTTGACCTTGATAACCAGATTGAAGACTCTGCTGAACACCACTGTGCTTCAAGTTACAATAATATTGTATAAAGTTTTTGGCCATAACCTGTTTTAACCTTTGTAATTCCACTTCTGGCCTGTAACCATATAATCTGTTCAGAAACCCACGGCGCAGTGGGAACTGGGCAGACTTAAACAGCCTGACCAATGGACGCACTGTCAGGAGTGGCACCACTAACAACCGGGAGGTTAGACTCAACACTGAGTGTGAGATCAACAACCGGTCAGCGGCGAACCTCCGCAGCCTCAACATCCCCTCAGCCATAGGTACACTCATGTCACACGACGCAGACCACTGTTACACTAGACATTACATTACTACCAAGTATCTATTGTGTGTCATCATATTTTCTTTTGTAGAGTAAATATAGGAAAGAGCAAGATGTGACGGTAAAGATCTGACTGAAATTTAGACTTGCATGAATAATAATGCTTACTTCAGACTGTCTCTCAATGCTTGTGTGGCACATCAATATGTTGCCTCATGCTGTAGAATGGTACATTGTATGTTGTATGTTCATTACCAACATTGAACCTTAATTTATTATCCATGTGAACATTTTTTTAAATGTGAAAAAATGGTTCTGTTAGCTTGATCATTTCTATTTATAAAAAAAAAACGTGCTGTGATGTTTAGCTAGACGCAACTGAAAGTCTATGTTAATGCGAGTTTACAGGAGGCAGGCGACACATTTAAAAAGTGACCTAACTGTGTTGTAAGAGATATTTCTATTTCTTTGCTCTCATTCAGAATGCCAATACAACAGGGACATTTCCTATAATCAGGTGAAGCATGACGATGAGGATGAAGATGGTCTCGATAACGATGAAGGGGCACACGCTGTCGCTCCAGACAGTGAGGCATCGGAGTCGAGTCGGAGGAGCAGCCTTGGAGACGATGCAGGTTTTGCTCAGAAGATTCATCGCCAGACAGCCAAGCAAAAACTTCGGCAGCTGCAGGAACTGGTGGCCATGGTTCAGGTGAGGTTGATGACAGATGAATACCTAAAATTCTTTAATCTGAATATAGGGGCTACTTTTTGATTGGCAGAAAATAACTAATAGTATTAACACAGATACTGTGGTAAATACTAAGGATATAATGGAACATAAACTTCACAGCTGGTTATGTACCTTGTTCTCAAGTTCACGATTTAGTGTTTTCAGTACAGTAGAGAAAACAAAAGAAATGCATAGAATAGTCATTCATTTTGACCTGAAAGAATGTATAGAAAACACAAATGCTGGTAAAGCTCAGTCAAAAAACTGTACTTGTGAAGTCTAAAATAAAATAAAATTAAATAGAATTAAAAAAAGATACAACAACCCATTCATAATTCGCTTTAACTAACCACAAAACCTTTACATTTTACAAAGTACTGCTGTAGTTTTTCTTAAACAGCAGCCAAGTTCACGTACCATCTGCCTTTTTGCATGTATGTCAAGAATTATTCTCGAATAAACACTGACCCAGTCTGTCTGTATCCAGAGTGATGACACAGATGTTACAACCGCTAATGAGGATGAAGCTATACACCAACAGCCAAATAATACCAGAGCTTCTGCTCCTGGGACGTTGGGAGGAGGATCTAAACAGAGTCCTAGAGATCTCAGCCTTTCCAGCAAAGCCAGGTATGGTGTTCATAAAACCTCTGAAGAGACTGTCTAACAATCTGTGTAGTTATTCCACAGTTTGTAATGTAAAAGTGTACTCAGAATATTTTATTTGTTGTTTATCATCACGTCTTTGTTTAATTTGCTTTAGATCATTTTCATCTCCTGACAGGGAGAAGCTGTACAAGGAAAAGCTGCGTCAGCAGAAACAGGAGTTGAAGCAGCTGCATGAAGAGCGCCAGAGGCTCATTGAAATCCAAGGCAAAATCCAGGACCTGCAGTGGGCATGTCCTGACCTTCAGGTATTTGACTCATGTTCACACACTTGTACTTGCACCCACATGTAGGGTTGGGGACAAAAACAGGATCAGAAGTGGGTCAAAATGTATAAGTATGGGAGCGATTTCTGGGGTTGGTAAATTTGCCAAAATGGTGAACATAAACAACGTGTTTATACACCTACATTGATGGTCTTTGCTCGTGGCTGTCCTGCTTTTGCTTTATTCCATTGGAAAATATAATATATATATAAAAAAATGTCATTTCATTGTAAGAATCCTACTTTATTTACTAAAACATGGTTAATATTGTTGTTTGTTTAAAAGTATAAAGAAAACCAAACCATTTCTTCTGGTGTCCTTTCCAGTCATCTGTGTCCAGCACAGTGAGTCAGCAGGGTTTGCTGAGAAAGGTTCCCCTTGCTGTGTCCACTCCAGCCACAGTTCAGGCTTCTTCATCCTCTGGACCTAAAACCAATTCATCTGTACTCAAAGCCACTGCTCCAGAGGCAGCTACTTCTTCAGTCACTGACAATGAGGTGACAGACTCCACTTTACACATTAAAATATGCTCCATGTAGCTATCTAGCTACCACTAGTCACATGTCCACACAAACTCCAGACCATGGGATCAGGTCAGATTAACAGATTCTCTCTGTTCTTGTGTCACCAACAGCTTTGGTCAGAAATGCGTCGCCACCAGATTTTGCGAGAAGAACTTCGACAGCGCAGAAAGCATTTGGAGTCCTTGATGGCTGAACACCAGAGGCGTAGTGGTCTTGGTGACTCTCCCTGCCGGATTGAAGACCAAGAGGGCATTGCTACACCCTCACAGACCGTCAGTAGAGATGAAAGGTAGGAGACAGAGGCCTGAGTGATCATGGTCCCTTTTGGAACTCTTTGAGCTCTTTACATATTTTATAAGTGCGGTAGTGGATTCTTGCAGATGAACAGCAGCCACAATTTGCCACTATTATTGAGCAATCATTGTACGAACTATGAAACGCACTAATTTTGCCATATTTTTTTTAGAACAATGGCCACCTGGGGTTCTACCCCCTGCCAGCTTGATGATGATGATGAAGACGATGACGACGAGGATGACGATGACGACGAATATCGCTCAGAGATGGGTGCAGAGGAGGAAGAGGAGCAGGAAGAATGTACAGAAAATAGCTCTGATGATGACATCCACGTCTTCTCACCAGGCAGGAACCAGTGCTCCTACAGCAACCGCAAGAATCAAGGAAGGTCAGATTCAATGACAGAAGAAGTATTAGTGTCACGATCCAGTACTGATGTCTGTAACCACCTTTTAAATTGTTTATTTTTATTTTTATTTATTTTATTTTTTTTTGCATCTCCAGCAATCTGAAGCCTCCAGCAACCTTTTCAGGGGAGGGCAGTGGGCATCTTCATAACAAGACAAAGGCCAAGCAGCAGTCCAGAAGTTTGAACCAGTCTACGAGCCAGCATGGAGGTACACGGCGCCAGGAGAACCTGCGCTGGGCCTCTGAGCTTTCCTTTGCTGAAGGCTCCTGTCACTGGCAGGAACAGGTCAGCCAGCTACAGAGACAGTTGGACTTCAGTACCAGCATGTGTCAGACTCTCCTGCAGGACCAGCAGGTTAGTGCACTCAGTGAAAACACACAGACACTGAATGACCATTGTAACAGGTTTTTGTCCAGGCTTTATTTTCACTTCTTTCCTAAACTTATTAAGGAAACTATAGTCAACAGGACAATAACACTGTCATACTTTCTTTCATTCACTCAGTACCAACAAATTCACAGCTTTTTTTTCACTACTTTGTATTTAAGGTGTATATAGTTCTGTATATATGTTTCTTATGTATTAAACGTGTAATTATTTCAGTTTATAGTTATATATATTTTTATTCTCATCTTGTCTCTTGTTATCTCATCTGATCACTGTTTTTGTCTCGTTTTTACTTCCACAGACACTATCGTACATGTTGCAAACCCTGCTCACTGGTCAGTACAGCATGTTACCCAACAACCTGTCATCACCACAGGTCCACCTAGTCATGCACCAGCTCAACCAGTGTTACACCCAACTGGCTTGGCAGCAAAACAATGTGCAAAGGTGAAAGGAACAGCATAAATAACTGCATTTAATGTTATTTCTGTCCAGTGGTAAATTCAGATTTTCTTTGTCTTTTCTTTCAGATTAAAGCAGGTCCTTAACGACCTCCTTTGCCAGCAGCACCAGCAGCAGCAGCCGGGGCTGTCTTCCTCTCCAGCAGCAGGTTGGCAGACACAGAAGAAGAGCTCATCCCAGAAATCCAGCTCCGGTCTCTCAGCCTCTCCCGGTGTCTTCCCTCCGTTCTCCTCCACCCTGCATCCTTCCACCAACAACAACATGTCAACTTCTGCCTTATCCCCATTCCCTCCCAGTATGATACACATATTTATTTGTCTCAGAGCTAATTCTCTAACCACTCATGTTTGAAATGCTGTGGGTTTTTGCAGTAGTTCTTATTTTTAGATCAGCTAAAGATTATTTTTGGTTTATTATGCACCCAAAAAAAAACAAAAGTGATGCATGATGCAGGGTGCCCAAGAACAAATTTTCTATTAATGCATGTGAATTCCAAGAAAGTGATATACTCTATAGTGACTGTGCAAAAGTGAAATATCGAAACTCATATTGTGTCTTTTTGGAGTTAAAACACACCTAACCTAATTAACTGTTTTTTTTTTCTTTCACTTCAAAGGCTTTAACTTATATCCACTATTCCCTGCTGCCATGGGTGAGTTTCCTCAAGGAGCAGTAGGTCAGGCTACTTCTGAGCATCAGACTCAGAAGTTGGACCCCAACACTTCAACTAAAACAGAGTACATGAGTTTCCCCCCTCCACTGCAGCGCTCTCCTCTTAACACCACTACAGAAAGAGGGTATGTCCATCTTTTACCTGAAAATACATTTGTGTTTATTTGTGGAGCATTGTTATATGATCTTTCATTTTTCTTGTTACTCCTTTAGACTGAATGGCTGGCTTAATACCTCCTACACAAACAACACCGTCCGGCATCACCCATCTAATATAGAGCACCAAGAATCTCCCTCTTCCTCCCCCGCTTTCGCCAAACGCCACTCACGGCCTCAAGACTTTGACAAGGCATCACAGGAAAGCTTCAGCAGCATGCCCGATCCCGTTGATCCCGCCACCATCACAAAGACATTCAAGGCTGGGCGCAAAGCATGTGCACAAGCCAACCTGGCCTCCCGAAGTAAGACCCCCAAGAGCCGACGCAGGAGGAGCAAAGGACACAACAAGAACAGTGAAGGTATTAAAGTAGAACTGATATTACAACAACGAACTCCAACCTGGCAAATGATTAAACAGAGAGGTGTTACGAGTGTTTATCTTTTGTCCTCTTCAGGCTGTGAGAGTGACAGTGCGAGTAGCACTGCAGACTTTGTCCAGGAGAGGGCAGCCACGTCTCATCACATGGATCAGAATCAGAGTCTACTGGACAAACTCACTCAAGAAAAACTAGACAGCAAGACTAAGCTCGGGCACAAACGCAATGACCTCTCCTCTGGTACGGCTCAAATTACGTGTCACAAAATGTATACACCCATTCCACTCCCCTCATATGTCTGCGTGTATTTACTTTTTTTTTAATTTACATCATTTTAGAGCAGAATGTGTTTTTGTTTTTTTTGTTTTTTTTTAACTGTGACTATAACATCTTGTCCTTCTGATAATTAACTTTTCTTTGCACATTTGTCATGACCACAGGTTTAATTTTATTTTGGGTTAATTTGATTTGTTGTCACTTTTAATTTATCCTACTCGCAGCCTATGCTTGGAGAACACCCTTCCTCTCTAACAGAATTGCATGCACAGAAGCACCAGGTAAAGTCACCATGCAAATCTTAGCTTCATGTGGTTCTTATGTCACCTGACCATTCCATGCATGGGCTTTTTGTTTGTGGCTTAACCTGCACCAAAACATTTTCAAATTTGTATGCAGGCTCTGAAACAGTTGCAGTTTAGTCACATTACCAATCAGTTTGATATTTTTGACTTGAAATTCCAGATGCTAGCAGTGACTTCTCACTGTTCGAAGCACTGAGGGAGACCATTTACTCTGAAGTGGCTACTCTGATATCCCAGAATGAGTCCCGACCACACTTCCTCATTGAGCTCTTCCATGAACTGCAGCTGCTCAACACAGACTACTTACGCCAGAGAGCACTGTATTCCCTACAGGCAAGTATGAACCCACTGTTTACTGATAGTCTGTGTAAATGTTCAACCTCTATTTGAATCTAATATCCTGTATGCTCAGCTCAGATTACAAGATACTGAGACTGACTGGTTGTTACAGAGAATGTGGAAGAACAAGTCTGGGTTGAAATATGACAAACACTAAAGAAAGGAGTTTAATCTTGAAAAAATTTTCCATGATGTAATTAGAGCTGTCTGTATAATTTCAAACTTAATATTTGAGAGAGTCTGGAGCAAATGTATGCTTTCAGAAATAGATAAGAGAGGGAAGAGGGAACTCTCTGTAGCTGTGCAGAAACTTGGGGTTTATTGAAAAGTGCAGAATAAAATGAGAAAAAAATGTATTCTTATTATTTATTATCTATTGATTTTAAAGTAATTGATGTCATTTTTTTTGTTACAATGTAATAATTCATTACCATGTAGCGTAGCTTGGAAAATAATCTAACGTTCTCAGGAATAAACCTGATATAAATTTGATTGTTTTTTTTAAAATGCATGTGATTTAATTTGTGGTTGAAATCAGTCACAACTACAGTAAACTGAGAATTGCCTGAGATACAAATAGAAAATATATAACCAATTGACCATTTTAACTTACACCTACGAAACCCTGTCCCCGTGTCTCTCACAGGACATATTAACCAGCCACCTGACAGAGAAGAGTACAGCCGAGGACCAGCTGCCCCCTCTGGGTCCTGTCGTGTGGGCTGCAGGGTCACAGTCTGAGCTCACACCCAGCGAGAGTCTGACTACCAGTGATGCAGTAAAAGCCACATTATTTCTCCCCAGCATGATATCCTCACACTTTCTTGTCTCTTTCCTTGTGTTTTGTGTGTCACTTCGGTCTCCACGCTGAAGCTTCTGCCTGTTCTGAAGTCCTCCTTTTTAATCCTCATTGTCATCCTTCCCCCTACGCTTTTATGTGCTTCCTTTTCTACATTTCAATACATCTTTCATTAGTTTCTTTCTCAGCCTTGTCGTCTTTCATCCCTCCCCGTGTTGTCGCTTTTCATCCTTCTATGTCTCTCTTTATTTTCAGATTTTAATTTTCCCTCCCCCATCTTCATTGTCTTTGAATTTAACTTGACAGCAAGGCTTCAGAAGGCTGTCTATAAAAAAAATGACCCTCGTCTCCCCATGTCTCTTTTGCCAGATCAGACATGTGTTCTTTGTTCTGCTCCAGGGTCCCCAGAGTTGTGCTAATTGGAAACCAGGCCTTTTGTCTGTCTAAATAATGCCTTTGTTCAAGAATGACGGGTGAAATGTCTAATTTTTCATGTTAGGAGGAGAATGGTGAGGAAAGCCACCCTTTCAGTTTGGTGTATATGCTTTAAATTTCTCACTCGGATTCTTTAAGGGGGGCGGATCTGTGTTGAATCATCCATTATTTTATAATCAAGACAGTCTAGGGAGAATGTAAGATGTATTCTGTTGTGTGTGTGTCATAAAAACAGTATTCTCCTCTTTTCAGGAGGTGGTAGAGAAGAACTTGAGGCTCACACAGGATATAATAAAGAAGAGGGATGATGCAGAATCTGTGGATAATGACAGCACCATGTCAACCTCCTCCAACCTGGAACCTTTTGCCAATGACGACCTGGGTATTGTTAAATGTGTATTAACCATTTGGGGAAAACAAGGGATTAACATTTGCTGATGTCTTCTCACACGCCTTTGCTTATTGCTGTTACTTCAGCAAGTTTGGTACATTTTCCTGCTTTTTTCAGCAGGGCTTCTCAGGACTTGTCTTGGTAAACCAACCAGTTTACACCTCAGGATCAGTCAGTACAATCAATCAGTAGATGTACTACAAGTACAGAATAGTACCCCTTAGAAGGAGACCATTACATAAAAATTGACTGTTAGATTTCACTCTCCCATTAAAGATTAAGAGTCAATCGAGCGTACTTTGTGTGATCCTGTAGTGTTATCCTGGCTGCACATGCATTAATATACATTTCAGTCTTCTCTTTTCTCTCGCTTCACTGATGTTTAACTTTTCCTATCCCATCTGTGTCTCTCCTTGCTCTCCTTTTCTATGCTGCTTTGACAGGCAACACGGTGATTCATTTAGACAAAGCTCTGGCCAGGATTAGGGAGTATGAGCGCATGAAGCTTAAAGCTGAGTTTAACCCCTGCTACGCCAGCGGTGCAGGTGCTTCTGAAGTCTCAAATGTTGAACATCCTTCTGCTATCCCTGATGTACCAGCGCAAGGTACTCAGTCACATGACTTTGTCTCTGACTCTGACCTGTAGCTGCACAATTGGGGCCGTTTGTGTTGCTGTTTGAAATGAATGAGGCAATTTTTGTATAAAATTACTATGTCGTGTGTGTGTGTGTGTGTGTGTGTGTGTGTGTGTGTGTGTGTGTGTGTGTGTGTGTGTGCAGGAAGTGCTGCTGGCGACGTGCACTGCCCTCAGATTGATACCCAGCAGCTGGATCGTCAGATCAAAGCCATCATGACAGAAGTCATTCCCTTCCTTAAGGTAAGATAACAAACATAGGGAGTCGTACACATTATAATTCCATTAGTGTGCAGTGTGCATCACTGTGAATATGCTGCTATTAAAACATTACATCACTCTTGATTGTTCAACTTTTATTAGGAGAACATGGATGAGGTGTGCTCCCTCCAGCTGCTGACATCTGTGCGGCGCATGGTCCTTACTCTCACCCAAGAAAATGATGAAAGCAAGGACTTTGTGCGCTTCTTCCATAAACAGCTAGGAGGCATCTTGCAGGTACAGCCAGGGCCACTTTCTACAAGTTTAAGCAGATCAAATTAAAGTAGTCTTTGTGACCTTTGACTCTTTTTCCAGGACTCTCTTAGTAAATTTGTGGGTCGTACCCTGAAGGACTGTGGAGAGGACCTCCTGGTGGAAATTTCAGAGATCCTCTTTAATGAACTGGCCTTCTTTAGGCTCATGCAGGATTTGGACAATGGCAGCAGCAGCATCACATTAGCAGCCAAACATAAAAATAAGAAGAGGCCTGAGCAACCCAGTAAACTCAAACACAGTCTGAAGGTTAGTTATTTCTTTTCCTTACCTTTGCTGACATGTTAATTTGAATGAAACTAACTCAACTTTTGTGTTTTTATGTATTTATTCTTTTTTAAATATCTCCAATTAGGAAAATACAACAGGTGGTGGTGATAAATCAGTTTCTCCAGTGTACACAGATGAAGACAAGGTTGGTCATTTTAATACCGATGATGAAATAATCAATACCATTTAATACACCAAAGATCTGTGTCATTCTACTCTCTCATTTCCTTCCAGGACCGAGATGAAGCTGAGCAGGAAGGTGCTTCTGCTGCCCAGGAGCTTTACCTGCAGACAGAGATGAAGAACAACAGGAGCAGTGAAGCTTCTGAGGTTGAAGAGGAAGAAGAGGATGAAGGGGATGGACAGGGAGTGCCTCTGTCCATCAGTAAGTAAAAACTGTAAAAAAATAAATCAATATAAATAAATCTTTTTAATTTACCCGGTAATATCTTTTGCTGTATAAAAAAAAGCACCAATTGTCCAGAGTGCATATACACACATATAGTATGGTTGTAAACATCTTGGAGAACCTGCCACATTTCTTCAGTGGGCTCAGGTTGTCTCCGTTTTTGTGTCTCTTCATGTAAAATACTTCACGATGTTGGTTCCTTGTTCTTGTCTCTGAAGATATTTCATTATGACTCCAGCTGTATGTTTGAGGTTGTTTTTTAATGCTGCAGAATGAATTCAGCTCCCTCCAGATGGTATTGCATATTGATAAGAATCTAAACATCTAAAATGCATAAAACCTGCACAGTGGTGCAGTTTGATTAAAGCTGTTGGATACATGCCCAATCAGGCAGTTTTGTTCAATGTAAATTTCTCTTTGCTTTATTTACTTTGCCAAAAATGCCTTTACTGTTCTCACAATTTGTTCTGTTTGCAACCCAAATTCTGCAACTTCTTCTTTACTGAGAGAACTTTGCCTTTTCATATCGAGGCACTTTGCTTGTGATGGGAAATTACAATTATTACAAGTAAAGTGCATGCATGCATGTTATATAGCATATACAGAATTTCACATATAGCATTTTATGTTACAAGTTATATTACATTAATTTAAAGGTGAATCAATAATAATAATAATAATAATAAAAACAAAAAAAGATTTACATGAAAATATCATGATAGGATTTTTTTTGATGTGGTGCATGTCCATTTTTATTTGCTGCTTTTCAGGTCTTTCCAAAGCAGAAACTCAGCCCCTGACCAACTATGGCAGCGGGGAGGATGAGAACGAGGAGGAGGAAATAGAGGAATTCGAAGCCGGACCTATAGATGTCCAAACATCCTTGCAGGCTTCTGCTGATGGACAGGCGGAGCAGGAGGTCAGACCCACAGTCGGCTACAGAGAGATGTTTTTTTCCATGCAACAGTCGCACAGCTTATATTATTGAACACCTTCTTCCTAGTCTGACCCGTGTAATTGTGTTCTGCTCCAGGGGACAACAGCCAGTGCAACACAGGAGGTACCACCTGAACAACCCGGTGAGGCCGTCTTGATATCTTTTGTAGGAATTTCCATGCAACCGTTAAAATTTCATGCTGCTTTTTGTGGTAGAAGTTCTGTATTTTCAGAGCCCTTGATGGTCTATTATTTTCTATCACAAACTTTTTTCTTTGTCTTGCAGAAATTAGTAAGTCAGCTGGGACTGTGGATTCCACAGCAGATGAACAAAAGAGGGTGGAGAGCCAGAGCTCGGAGGAGGAGGAGGAGGAGGAGGAGGAGAGTAAAGTCGGAGCAGCTGCTGCCTCAGAGGGAAGCTCTGCAGTCTCCCACTGTCAAGATGTCCCCAAAGAGTCGACAACCACGAGCAGCCCTGACACAGACTCACCTGTCATGATCAATGTAGATGTAAGTGTGAGGATGCTAATTGAAACACTGGGGATACTGGTGTTATCTTTTACTGTGGAATTAATGTCAAACCTTTTTACCATTGCTGTTCTTTGATTTTGTTCATACTACTGCTACAGGAGATGGGATCAGGTAACACGAGCCAGAAGTCTGATGAGGAGGACTTTGTCAAGGTGGATGACTTACCACTGCAGCTTACAGTCATGTGTGAGGTGTGGTACAACTCATCAAAACATATCAAAAATGTGTATATGCATATTTTTTTTCTTGTTCCAATTGCTGGAGTATTGTTTCAAGCCCCTTTAAAACAGCATAAAGGTGTGAAATCCCCATGATGAGGTCTAACGATCCCCTGTGTGTGTGTGTGTGTGTGTGTGTGTGTGTGTGTGTGTGTGTGTGTGTGTGTGTGTGTGTGTGCTTGTTTCTAGGTGACAGGACTTACTCAGACTTCATATAACAGTGTTTAAAAACCTCCAGGGCAAAGATTAGTCAACCATTTGGGTGTGTCTTGTTTGAAAAACCT
>OOFC01022812.1:0-40974 GCA_900323345.1 Pseudochromis fuscus
CACACCTTCTCATTCAATGTTTTTCTTTATTTTAATGACTATTTACATTGTAGATTTTCACTGAAGGCATCAAAACTATGAATGAACACACGTGGAGTTATGTACTTTACTAAAAAAGGTGAAATAACTGAAAACATGTTTTATATTCTAGTTTCTTCAAAATAGCCACCGTTTGCTCTGATTACTACTTTGCAAACTCTTTGCATTTTCTCCATGAGCTTCAAGAGGTCGTCACCTGAAATGGTTTCCACTTCACAGCTGTGACTTATCAGGGTTAATTAGTGGAATTTCTTGCTTTATCAATGGTGTTGGGACCATCAGTTGTGTTGTGCAGAAGTCAGGTTAACCCCTATTGGACAACTGTTAAAATACATATTGTGGCAAGAACCAATCAGCTAACTAAAGAAAAACGAGTGGCCATCATTACTTTACTTTACTCTACAATGTAGATAGTCATGAAAATAAAGACAACACATTGAATGAGAAGGTGTGTCCAAACTTTTGGCCTGTACTGTATATGTCAGTGTCAAAGTGACATAAACTACCACAAGATTGATCCCTGATTACTAGTCAAAACAAAATAGTTTAAAAAAGAAATAGAAATCTGTGTGTTATAATATAATATATTCCCTATATTCCCTGTACACTAGTAACAATATAATAGGACTTTTTTGCTCTTCTTTATTGGTGATGTGGCAGTATAAATGTGAATTTTGATACTTAGTTTCTATGTTTTGTTACTGAGGGGATAACAAACAGGAATCTTAAACAAGTAAACAAATAAATAAAATTTAACAGGGAGGACGTTGCTGTACACATACCAGAGTTAGCCAACAGGCTATTTTAAGTCACATGATTATTGATCATATGCAGAACAATAAGAGAACAGCAACTTATTTTTACCAAAGTAATTCAGGCCATCACATACTAATCAAAACAGTCTCATAGTGAGAGACATGCAGAACAATAAGAAGGAACTTTAATAATAAAAATAACATTACTGATAATTACACTTTTCAAAACTGAAAGACTGTAATAAAAGTAACCGAAAATTAAAAATGCAAATAAACACAATAAAGTGGGATGAATAATCAATGATTGATAAATAAATTAGTATAACTGAATAAGACCACACTGTGCTGCGCTGTTGGATATTAACTGAAACATGCACAGTATATTGAACTCATTCATCTGTCTGAAGCAAGTGTGGCCAGAAGAATGTGGACGCCTGAATCTGTAATGTGATTGTTGAACATGTCATTGCAAAAAGCACGCTGCAGGAGTTTGTATGTGTATCAATGAATCTTTAATGCTGAACTGACTTTACTGAATCATTGTCTCAGCATGTTTGTGCTCCAAAGTTTTTCTCCCCGCTGACTGTGATACAGACCTGTGTGTTGGTTTGAAGGTGTTGGTATAAACTGCAAAAGCCACCACTGAGGTACAACGCAGAGGCTCTGATATGCTAAGTCAGTATTTGTACTGATACATTTATTACAGTTTTCTGCATTTAACATTTCCAGTGTGTGCTTCATGCTGATTTTCTATTTGAAGACTTTTACTTTGAAAATGTGCCTTTTGTGGCTCACTAAAGATGTAGTCCGTATATTTTTTCCCCCTCAAGAATAAAGATTAGGAATAGAGGACTGATTTTCTTTTAAACATGCAACTTTTAAGCTCCTAGACTTACTACAGGAAGAACCATGTTGTTTAGCTTGTCAGTTTTGATCTAGAGGAAAACAACAGAAATCCTTGAAGTGTTTTGGTGTAGGAATCACTGACTGAAATTCCTCTTCCATTTTTTTTTTAGAGTTGCTTGTTATCTGAAAAATGAAAGACGTGGAATCTATTTAAATTCATGCAGCATGGGAGAAGAACAGTGCTGTTGGTTTTAATGATTTATCAGAGCTTATGTTCATTTTCACAGCAGCAGTAACAGTTTGAGAGTGCAACACGGTACCGTGATGAAACTGCATAACTGTGACTCCTTTCTGATTTGAACTGTTTAGAGATCCATAGTAAAATAAACAGAGCTAATAACAAGAATGTTAGTTTTGTCGCTGGAGGGTTTGGCCCAGAGGGAACTTATAAAACCTTCATAATGAAAACAATGGGTCCAAAGATCGAACTCTGAGGGACTCCACATAAGAAAGGAACAAAGAAAGACACATATTTGTGAACATAAACATCAAAGTGTTGACTTTGTATTAAAAGCACAATGCAGTAACTTTAATGTTTTGATCGTCTCTCCTCACAATCTTGTTTGAAAAAGCTTTGTAGTAAAATATGATTTATGGTTTTCAAACAAAGGGAATAAGAAATGAAGGCATGCCTCGAATATAAGCCTCAAACTGAAGTTGCTATATTCTGCAGTTAAGATAAATAAAAGCCCCAGCAAAGAACTTTTGGTGGCACTTGCATGTCTATTATAATATGTTATTTTTTTCTTTCAATTAGTGTCTTTGGAAAATACTCAAAATGTAAAATATTTTTTGCCTAAAACATGTGTATTGCGTTGGGTAGGACAAACATTAGAATATTATAGGAGCTGGTGAGCAAAAGGAGTCCCAGCATACCTGGGGAAAATGTCTGTGTATGACTTTTTCTTTTGACCTGAGAGTGAAATCTTCCTGCAGGGGGTTTTCTACATAAACAACTCACACCTTCTTTTTTTAAAACAACATTTTTTATTTTATTATGCAGTGCACACAGTCATCCTCTTGTACTTGTGCACACAGTGACATCTGAACAAGCAGTGAGGGACCCGCAGGCAGGATGGTCCAAGGGTTGTTATCCTCATCATTGAATGTGCAAAGTGACACACACAGGAACATGAGAGACCCACTTCTTGACTCAGGTTCAAAGTATGCGATATTCCTTTTGAGTGAGTGGCTCGGCGTACCCTGCAACAACACAGAAAAACATCAACATCAACATCTCACATGGTGCGCTGTATACTTTGGAGTCATACGCCGCATTGATCTGCAGCTGCAGCAAACAGTAAAAAGCCACCGCAAACCTCCTGGGAGTCAGACTTCACCAACTATATGTACTCAGCCTGATAGCACGTGTTGTCATTGTGTCAAAACGAATCGAGGACTTCCTGCAGATGGGTGAGTCATCGACGCGGAGGGAAGCGCTGACAAGCTTTGATGGCATCCTGAATCTTCAGGTCAAAGTTCACCACTATTTATATGCCGAGAACGAGCTGGGCTCTCCATCCTCAAAGGTCAGTCTCATTAAACCCTGTCTTGAGAGCAGAGCGGGCCAAGTTTTCTCAGACATGCTAACACAGAGATTTTAGTGCTTTAACAGCAGGAAATGAAGAGGCAGAGTAGGAATGACTTTACATGTGGATAGTTTTATTAAACCCAATTTCTTCCAGCAGTCTAATAGTTTGCCTCATGACCGGTGTTAAGCATAAAAGTATAAAGGTTAAACTGAGCCCACCCACTCAGTTTTATTCTCTAAAAGCAGCTTACAAAGATCACAGCGGAAGTCTTACCAAGGAAATCCTTTGTGATGTTTGAAGCAGTTTTTCTTCATTTTCACACAGAACAGAAATCTAACCTGTGGTTTGATGAAGACTTTTTCTTCATGTGACTTTTAACAATAAAAAGCGTCTTAACTACACGCCATACCCACACTTTGAAAAAATCTGGTATTTTATTGATTTATTTATTGGCTTTCCACAGGCTTATACACAAAGACAATAAACTATATAAAAACTAAAATAAAACAAACAAAAAAATGTAAATGAGTAACTATAAAATCAGATTTTTTTGAAATGGTTAAGATACGAAAGCATATTTATCATAACTTCATAAATATTGTGTTTTTATTTGATATAAACTGGAACTGTTAAATTGCCATTGGTTCTGTAATTTGACATTTATGTGTTTGTTAATTGGCAAATATCTTTATAATTGTGTAGGTGATAGTTTACAAAGAAGAAACGAAAAATAAAAAAATCTGCGTTGCTCAAATATTGCAGCATATTGCTTTGATTGCAGCATCAAAGTGAAATGCTATGAATAAAAATGTAATCATTATTCATTTAAACACAACTTTTGGTGAATAGTGTGAAAGCTAGATGAAAAATAAAAACATACTTGCAACACTTTGGTCAGATTTAAGCTTTGTCTCCTCCCTTATGTTTTCATTTTCTGTTATGCATTGATTTCCTCCATCCTTTTCAGAAAGGCTGCTCAATGTTTAGAAGACAAATTATTTCAGGATGAGGGAAAAACGTGAGTTTGAAGAGCAGGACAGAACCTCTTCTTAGCCTCTACAGGGGGACACTGAATCTGAACAGGTACTCTTCTAATGTGACCTGTGACCACACATAATAATATAGTCAGCTAATGACTTGTCCCTTTGGAAATAATACATTAAAACTGAAAATAAGGTAATCAGCTGGGTATGCTTGCATTTTGTATTGGAGAAGAGAAACACTTATCTTTTTCATTAAACTGCTTATTTGAGCCTCAACAAGTTGTCCATAGAAAAACAAATATATATACATGTGTAAGTAATACCTCTCCAATATGTTGTTGATAGCTTTAAAGGCATTCAATCAATGTAAAAAAATACTACCTAATATAATGTTATTCTTCTGAACATGGTTCCAAACATGGCTGACCTGTAAATGTTGAGGTGATCAGATTGGAGGCACAAAGACTGAGAATACATGAAATCAGCTGATTAATAATTGATAAAAACACAAAGCTTTTGCTTCACAAAAGCAGATCCGTCATCAGATTCCTCACACAGCAAGCATCAGCAGTTCAACTTATTGATCAGGCTGAACATAATTATTGACTCCAGCATTTAGCTCCACTGGAAATGCTTATATTTCACCTGCATTTGCCTGTCTGTCTATCTGCCTGTCTGCCTGTAAGCAGCATTAAAAAAACAAACAAACTACTGAACAGGCATTGGACAAAAACACATAAGATTTTGGGGCAAAATCAGAAGATGAGATCCTGTCTTTGTCTTTTATAATGGATGAATGGGTAACAAGATAGCATTGCCAACAGTCTGTAGCATCAGTACAGCTGGATTATACCTTAACCATAGACTGTATATATATCGAACAAAGCGAATGTGATGTCATCTGCACGTGACGTCACATTTTGACTTCACCTAATGACATGAGAATGACTTGTATTGACTGAGTATTTCACTATTGAAAATGAAGGTTTCTGGTTTATACTGTTTTCAATTATGTGGCCACTCTCACAGCTTCATTTCATCGTATTTAGTGTAAAACTGTAAAACTTGAGTTTGTTTCTACTGTCACTGCAGCAACATGCTCAATCAGGTTGTATTCTTACAATAAAGCACAGTTATTTTCATATTCATGACTTTTCAATATTACTTCTGTGAGCTGCTGTTTTTCTGAGCTGTACTTTTGCCAGATGGTATGTCAAATTTTTCCTGCTCATTATCAGAAACTGCACTTCTCCCAGATGGAAGACGATAATTCAAACGTGTCACGGTGCTTGGTGTACAGCGACAGCGGCAGGGTACGTCACATTTTCTCAGTGTCTTGTGTGTTTGGCTTTATGATCACATTCATCGTGGTGTAACAAGGCAGCCTGTCAGAGGGAGTCTCTCTCAGGGTTCAGGTAGGCAGCTCTGCTTGATTGTTACAATCAGGCTGAAGAAGTGTCACATGGCAGTGAAGAGGTCCTCAAGTCCAATTGATCCTCAGAATCATTTATTAATAACATCTGTGACAACATGAGACTGGACAGAGGAGCGATTACTCCACTCTTCTCCTTGATAAAGGGAAATAGTGTGTGGTCATGCAGTAGTTGTTGCAACAGCAGAAATGTTCATAAGCATCAACATAGGAAAGGTTTCGAGCTGTCGTGTCGGCTCTGGCACTGTGTATTATTTACAACCGCTAAGAAGGTTATGTTTTAGCCTCCATTGCTGAATTGTGTATTTGATAGCAGGTGTTTTTGAAACTGGGAGCAACATCAGAGGGTGAGATCCTGTCAAAAAAAAAGAAAAAAAAGAAAAGAGAAATCCCCATATTCCACAAATTTGCAGTAAGAGAGAATCAGTAAATGAGAAGCAGCAAAACACCTCTGTCTATGAGCAGGAACAGAAGGAGAAGGAGGGGAGGTACAAACCATACAATCTATATATAAATGAACAAAGCAAAAACGTCTCAAAAGTCAAGTCAAGTCAAGTCAACTTCATTCATAAAGCACATTTAAACAACAGATGTTGACCAAAGTGCTGTACTACAACTTAAAAACATAATCATAAAAACTACACAAGTAAAAATAGAAGAAGAGGCCTAGAGAGCTACTATGCTGGCTTTAAAAACAAAACAAAAAAAACAACAACTCACGTTTCCAGTTTCCAATCATGAAATCAATACATTTTTCTCACAAGTCCTCATAATGTCAGTGATCTGGTGGTCCATCTATAAACCATTATAATTAAGTAGATATTCAGCCTCAAAAAGATGAACATCTAGGCAGTGGTGGACAGTAATGGAGTATATTTACTTGAGTACTGTACTTAATTACATTTTTTCAATATTTGTACTTTACTTGAGTATTTTTTTTTTTGGAAACTTATGACACTTATTTCACTCCGCTACATTTCAAAGGCAAATATTGTACTTTGGACTCCACTACATTACCAGGAAGTGTGTCGCTACTTAGTTTATATACTGTCTATGCTGGCAATGCGTTTGTCCAGGTAGAGTTACCGTCGCGCAGGCGCAAATTGGCAGGTGATGAGTGGTAAACCACTGCATCTAGGCCATGGTGAGATTGATTAAGTTTAATTCTCCAATGAGACCAGACCTAAACTCGAGCCTCTTACACATTGAGCAGTATCTCTGGATTCAAGGGTCAGACCCTCCTCCTCACTCCTCCCTTCATATCTAAATATGGTCACTTCTCACTCCAAAAAAACCAACATGGCGACATTTAAATGCCACATGCTTCAAAATGTGAGCCCACAAACCAGTGGGTGAGGTCACATCGGCTTAGTACATACAGTCTGAAAATAGTGAAATTGTGATCATTCTTTGTTTTCTTTGTTTACAGTTGAATCTTGGGTTTTTCAGTGGTTATTTCCCCCTGTGTCTGTCTTGCTGTGTGTGTCTTGTAGTTTCTGTTTTATTTTATAGGTCACTTCCCATATGTGTCTCATTGAGCTTTACTTCCTGTTTCTCTTAATTTTTCTGCCACACCCTAATTACTTCCACCTGTGTCTTGGTTTCCCCAGTGTATTTAAGCAGTGTGTGGTCTCCTAGTGTTTGTTGGATTGTCTGTTATCTTCCCAGTTGTTGTCCCTTGTGGATGTCCCTCTTGTCCCCTTTGTTTGGTTTGTACTTTTGTTTGTTCTTGTTTGGACTTTTCTTCCCTCTGTTGTTTGATTACTTTTAGATTGATGGATTTTTTTTTCTTCCTGCTTGTATGCAGCGCCTTTAGTTTCCCTTTTCATAATTAAATCTTTATTGTGAACTGATTTCCTCTTTGAGTCGGCATTTAGGTCCAGCCTTTCACCAAACCTCACAGAAATGTTTCAGCTCTTAGTTAAACACTCATAACTTTGTCACTTCTTAATGGATTTTGTTGAAAATCTAGACCCACGTGCAAGATGATAACGTCTAGTGAGACAAATCTGGTGAATATCCACTTGAATCTGTCTCCCAGGTGTAATCCTTATTTTTAGGCTGCATCAGCAGAGATCATAAAATGTTAAATGGTTTGTGGTAATTGCTAATTTTAATATCCTTGACAGATGTTTCAAACAGTCCAGAAACATAAGTCCTGCCATGATATTTCTTGTGGTTCCTGTTGAGTTGGCTGTGTTTAGTCTGAGTTACATCATTTTCATTAAGTTTCTTTCTCCTCACTGATTAGATGTCCTGCTTTTTATGTGTAAGTGGATCATCAATGATCTTTTATGTTGGGAGTGGTCTGTGTGAGTGTTTGGTCTACACTTATATGACTCTATGAAAATGATACAGTGACAAATAGTAACAATTTTATAAAATTCCATTAAAGATGTTTTTGAAGACAATAATGTAATAACAGCTGATAACGTAATAAATTTGCCCATTTTGAAATGTAATAGGCCAATAACGTAATAACTGGCCAATAACGTAATAACAGTCCTGAACCGATAACATAATAGCTTTTGGCTAATAACATAATAATGTATTCATTATTGGCTCAGTTTCAACATTTACAAAGTTTTTTTTTTTCTTTTACCAGGCCATTAACGTAATAAATGGTTATGTTAGTTATTACATTATGGGTTCAGGACTATTATTACATTATTGGCCAGTTATTACATGACTGGCCTATCACATTTCAAAAAGGGCAAATTTATTACATTATCAGCTGTTATTACATTATTGGCTTCGACAGATGTGTTCAAAGTTGATTGTACAGTAGCATCACTGGGCCAGATAATACCAACAGTAATGATATTATTCTTAAGGTAAATGTTTTAAAACAAGAAGAAGAGAAGGGACCACAAATGTGTTAATATTGTATTGTACTACAGTATGTTGAAACTAACACTTTACAAATTGCAAAAACCCAACCTGCTTCTTTAATTTTAGCTTTTAGAAAAAACGACTTTTCAGCTCTTGTGTATGTTTTTCTCATTCTGTTCATTAAAATGGCAGCAGGTGTGCAGCTGTGTGTGTGTGTGTGTGAGTAGATTACGGCAAGTTTTGTTCCAAGAGAAATTAAAGGATGGCTGTAAAACTGATAAAGCAGCCAAATGATGACATCCACTGTCACATACACATACATGTGACAAGTCTGTAGTTTCATCATATAATTAGAAACACCTCCAAACAATTTGAAATCATACTGGGTTACATACAAGAGCACCAATGAAATAATTTAATTGGAGCACCGTATGTTTTCATGTAAATAAAGAAAAATGTTCCTGCAGCTAAACTACTTCAGCTGTGGCGATGGGAAACATCAAAGTGTTTAATATATGAGAACGGTATTCTTTTTCATAATGAAGCTGCTATCAGGATAGACCAGACTGCCTGCTCATACAAAAGGCTGAGACAGCAACATGGAGAAAATATCTTAATGACTAATTACATTTTAAGATGTGCAAATGGTTTATATTCAAAGCCGTGACTACGCTTTAATCCTGTGAGCAAAGAACAATATTATTTCAAAAATCCCACACCGCCTATATGGGCTACTTTACACGACACAAATTAGTGGGCTTTTGAAAATGTTCAATTGCTCCATACACCCTGCAAACAAACTTTGACAACAGAGAAATGCTCATTATGGAAAGAACAACATTGGGATTTGGCTTGTACTTTTAAGAGAGGATCACGCCATAAATTAGAATCGTATAGTGAGTTTTGGGACAGCGGCGGATTAAACGCAGCTGTCAGGACGTGTGATTGAATTACACTGAGAGCTCGTTCGAGTCGTGAGGCTGTTTTTGTAGCCACCAGAAAGCAACGCAGTGTGTCATGACATATCAAATGAAATTCACTGCTGTAGAATTTATTAAACTGCTTGCCAGAGCGGAAATAATAATACAGTCATGGTTTATCAGTGCTTTCAAAGGCTTGTCATAAGTGATGAAATATGGTAATTGTATTTTTAATATCACAACCAAAGTGGGGGTGGTGAGTGATGCAGCATTCTTGGTAAATCTGGGGCTTTGCCAATAAATCTTTAAGGTTCATATTAACCACTGGCACCTAATGGATGATAACTGACTGTGCTGCATAGTTGGGAGCTGTACACACAAATGCCTCAACCTGTTCCTCCAAGAATTATCTGTGCATCAATGCTTAAATTAACTTCACAAATTGTATTTTTAAGCAGTGAGTAAGTTGCAATGTCTCAAAGTAAATAACTAAATTACAAGTAAAAGCCTGAAATACAAAGTAAAATACACAAGATTTACCATTAACATTTGATACTTAGATGAATGTAATAAGTATTCACCATGCAGAATCACCTCTTAGAGGGTTTCATTGTTACATCTCTCTGTTGAATTGTATCGATATTAATTATTCATCGTGCACACCCTGCACACTCACGCAGGTGTGTCCATTTAATCTGCCTGATTAGCGCTCTTCATAGATTCAAAGTGGGTGCAGTTATTCTGGGAATTATTTGAGGTCACTGAACACTGGGCTTATTAGAATAATAAAGGTGAATATTTCAATTCAATTTTAATTTCATCTAACAGGTACAATGAGGCAAATGTAGGAGTCAGTCAGTCAATTTCTATCTCAAGTCACTCCATTTTACCTTTGTGGGCACATTTGGTTCACTGTTGTTTTTGAAGATCACCAATAGTGAGAAATGTATGCATTATATTTTGAAAAAATGATACACAAATTTCTGCTCATAATCACACATTACAATTATGCCTTTTTTCTTTTTTTACAACAGATTAATTGCAGAAAAACTGCTAAATTATATACAAAGCAATCAAATCATGAACTTTTTAAAAATCATTCAAAAAAATAAATCCTAATGACCAAACTTATAAATGTATTTATGGTATCAAACTTGAATTTACTGGTTTCATGTAATAACCGAACACATATTTGTAAATTTGCATTGCTTTGGTTATAAAACGTACAGTTGGGGTTTACTTTTCTTAATACAAACACTGGGTAAATATACAATGTTTTTACAATTTTATGCATTTTTATATTTAAACTGCTACTTTACCTGAACTATTCCAAACTGACTCTAAGGAACATTATCTCCATTATCAGAACAAATCAGACCACAATATCTGCGCCAACGCAACAAAACAAAGTGCCAAGAGTGCAGAAGCAGCAAACATTAAGGTGCATCATTAAATCTTAAACAGGGGTCTCAATTCTCAGATCACATTTTATACTACAGAGGTATAAAAAAAAGTTCAGGCACCCCTCTGAGGCTGCATAATAATTTACTCACAGAAAATGATCAGTGGTGTGCCATTCATCTTCTAATAAAAGCTGAGTACTGGGGTGTTGTCAAGACAAAGATTTTTAGTGTAGCAATATTACGTTGTATGAAATTAAATCAGACCTGAAAAATCAGCTGTGCAAAAATTGGGGCACCCTTGCTATTTTGTTGATTTGAATACCTGTACCTGCTAAGCACTGATTAATTGGTTTGGTGAGCTTGTTAAGCCTTGAACTTCATCAACAGGTGCATGCAATCATAAGAAAAGGTATTTAAGGTAGCCAGCGGCAAGTTGTTCTTCTCTTTGACTCTGGTTAGAAGAGTGGCAACATGGGGACATCAAAACAACTCTCACATGACCTGAAAACAAACATTGTTCAACAGTATGGTTCAGGGGAAGGCTACAAAAAGCTATCTCAGAGGAACATAGTGAGGAAATGGAAGACCACAGGCATAGTTGTTAAGGCCAGAAGTGGTAGGGCAAGAAATCCAGACAGACATCTTAAGTGTACCTGAGTCTCTCAACAAAGACGTGACCATTTCCCGCTGTAACCTGCATACTCCATCCTGGTCCACAGGGTAGTGAATTGGTTGACCCATCAGATCTGTTCTGCAAGCAAACACATTTTGTGATGAGATATAAATTATGACTTGCAGTGGCTGGTGGACACATAACTACAAGTTTACCTAAAACACTATAACACCACAGTGTAGTGTGTGTTTGTTTGGGATGATTGACAATGGAACAAGTCCATTTTCCCGCACCAGAGATCTACATATTAGGAAGAAAAAAATATAAATATACAAGTTTGACACTCCATATAAGAACCTTTTGAATTCAAGAGCATTTCATTTATTTCACAAAATGTTAATCTAGTGTGTTAGCTCCAAAATTGCATTTAGACTTAGATTTTTCCAAAACAATTAAGGTGACACAAGGTGATTTTTTTCTAAATCACCTTGTGACATCTTTGCATTTCTGGACCTGTTCCGAGGACAAGTCCAAGAACAGGGCCCTCATCTCCTTCTGGTACATGATCTTCAAAACAAAAAGCAAACATAATTCCAGTGCTGTCATTTACACAGCAGTGTCATGATTACTCCCTTCATTCTAAGATTATTTACTATGAGTGTCCAGTGGCCTCTGTCACACACTACACCAGCCAAAACTTCATGGTTTAAGAAAAACACTTTGTATTCTGATGGGCAGGTGTATGGATGTATACACACACACCAAGTCCACTTACTTTTCTTAAACCTCTGCAGGATCCCTGTCAGAGTGACATCAGTAAATATGAGTCTAAAATCTTGGCCACAGTTTTCCTTCCCACCAGACTTAAGTAAGATGATCAACGTTTTTGCCAACAAGCCGTCAGATAATCAGTTCCTAAATTAAGATGTAAATCACTCTCCAGCTCTCTGCCTGGGGCCAAGACCATGATGGTCTCTGACAGGATCTTGTGTGGGCCTTTTCTTGCTCAGAGTGTTTTCCTTTTTTGGCTAACCCAAATCTGATTACTGTAACAACATCATTGTCAACCATGTGTGAAATGCATATTTAAGTGTATGTTCGGTTTACTTACAGCATTCTGTGTCATCGGTCTTTGTTTGTGGAGCAGCATGAGATGAAGGCCCTGCTGATGAACCAGCCAGAGGAGAAGGGTCTTGGTGGGGATCCTGTGCTCTGGCTGGAAGTAATGGGTCAGTTGATCAATGTTAACCTTTATTGTCCTTTTCCCCTTTTTGGACACCTCGTCTGCACTTTTGACCTTCAGCTTTGTAATGATTAGAGGACCCAACATATCTGCCAACCCCCCCTCTTCCTCTACTCCTGGTGGATGTTGTTGCTCAGAACCATGTCTCTCACTGTAAGGTTGTCTTCCTGACACCTCTGTTTGCATTGCTGCACCCTCTCTTGCCTCTCTTAAGCATTGTCTTCTACATCACTGTAGGTTGAAGTCTGCTGCTTTAGCCCTTCTGCTGTTTTACTCTTCAGTGGATAGGCTTCTGCCCATTTAGCAAAATAATCAACCATGACACATATGTACTGGTTGCCATCATCAGATAATGCCAGTTTACCCATTAGATCCCACCAGTTCCAGAGGCTCAGTTACCAACAAATAAATATATAAAGAAATAAATCTCAGCAGAAGTGCATGAAAGCTAATAATGTATTCATTATTTGGTTTACCTGTATCGTCTACCTTCTATACCTCTTTGGACTGTATTGTATCTTTTCTTTGACATTGGCCCACTTTTGTTGGCACCGTGGACACTGAGCTATCTAAAGAGACAAATTAACATATATTTCAATATTACAAAGCAATAGCCTTTAGCAAACCACTACAGAAAGCCAACAGGCCTTTCAGCAAGAAAAATCCTTCATGCTGCAGAAAGCTAGTTCTGTACCAACGAAAGAGGCCACCAAAGGGACTTGAATAAAACTCCTGGAAAATGTTGCTGGCTTCGTTGGCAGAAGCTACAACCTCTGCAAGGTGCTTTACCTTGTTTTTTTTGTTGTTTCCTTTGTCTATAGACATAAAACAAGCCCCCATCTAGTGTGTGAAAGTGGAAGACATTTACAAAGAAAGATTAACACAATTAATATTCTACAGGGCAGCCTTACCCTTTACCCTGAAGGTCTCAGCTGGTCTCTTGATGATGAACTTGTCTCTGCAGGTTTCCCCCTCAGGTTAGCGGTTGTACATTTTGAGGTTTAGCACCTCTCCTATAATGTTTGGGTCCATTGCACCCTACTGGCACTGACTACCTCTGTACACCTACTACCTCCACACGCCACTACAAAAACAAACACACAGATTCAAACAAGATAACACACAAACAGAAAATCTGCCACCTACCGCAGCCTTTCAAACACAGTCACACACCACCTCACCCCAATCACTCTCTCACAACTCTATCACACACTTACAGTTGTTTTCTTTCCACTTACTGTCACTGTGACACCTCTCTAAATCTCAACTCACAAAACCCAGAAGTGGCCATGGGTTCGCTGAGCTTATATAGGCACCCAACACCTGCACCTAAATCTGTTCACCTGTCTGTCACTTGTGTTTCTAATCAGTTCATTTAATTCTTAAGTAAGTGTTTTATCAACAGCTGTATTGATTGGTTAATAGAGTAACAGATGTGGCACACTGAAGTCATGAAGGCAATATTGGAAAATTGACAAGATAAAATGTGACTGAGTAGTTTTGATGGTTTTGTTTTGTATGAATAGTGATGGCCACCAACTGTGATCCATCGGTTTAAGGTTGGTAAAGTTTCATTACATCTTAGCCACACTGCTCACACTGTTTCTGTCTCCCATGGCGGACTAAGACCAGGTGCAGATGTATCATTGGCTGATCTGGGTGTAAACTGCCGCACTTCGTCACAGTCTTACATTTAGATTAGATTTAGAGTCTTTTTTTTTTTTTTACAGGTAATTATTTGGGATCCTGAGAGCAGAACTTACAATTCAATACGATATGTTTATGTTTATATTGTTACATTTACAACAATGCTTACATTATCACTGTCTCTCATCATCAGACACTGGTATACCACCAGTTAATCTGAGCTGAGGCTGTCACTTTGACACACCCTCGCCTCTCCAGTGAATCCAGTGCTAACAAGATACACTAAAGTACAGGGGCACAGCCTTTACTTGTAGGATTCTTACACAGATCTGATCACTAAAATCAAACAAAATGAGATAATGTTTATGAAATGGTTTAACTTCATTTAATAATTCTAGTTTGTTTTAAATTTTTAATTTGAGCAGTGGCAACCTAATGTAGCTGAGATCATTCCCAACTCAGTTTATTCAGATACTTAAAAAAAGGATGTGGTCAGGACTAAAACTTAGTAATTCTAGGCCATTTAACTTAAAATTATTCACACAATCACTGTTTCCAAAAGTATACATTTACATAAATGTATATTTGGAATTTGTAGTCCTGTGGATTTGTATGTCATATATAAAATTGGTTATAAAGTAGGATTCAGTTGTGTTAAGTACAATCAACAAAATCCAACAACATAAATACAACTCATTCTGAGGGCTGTTTCCCAAACGTCCATCCATCCATCTTCTTTGTTCATCACGGTCATGGTGGCAGTGGGGTAATTGGGGTCCACACATCCCTGTCCCAGTAACTTCTTCCACTTCATCCCAAGTGAATGCCTTGAAGTCCAATGGAAGAGTAAATACAGATAGAAGGCCTCTGGTTTTACTGTGTATTAAAAAGTTGAAAAATACAAGAATTTTTCTTAAGTATCTCAAACTTGCAGGTACACCTCTTGAGTAATATTGCTTTCCCCTGGCTTTGGGTGTAATACCAGATGAGTGTCAGAATATGCTGACTGTGAGAAAATTAAATTCAAGGCATTGATGCTTTTGCAGCTGAAAGGTATAAACTGGTTCTGCTTTTGAGCCCTTTTCCTCTTATCTTTTATTTCTCATCTTAAAGGCAGAATTCATTTTGCTACCTTTCTTTGTGCTCCAAGCAAACCTTACAGGTAAAAAGATCAAAGTGATATTATTAGCTGCTGTGTCCTGTCCGCCTCCAATGCAGCTCCTGGAGTTGGCTGTCAAATTTGACGTAACACCCCACCCCTGCATCTTTTTCCTGTCTTCCCCTGCATCCTCCCAGGACTGCATGTGAAGATCAGGTTTAAGAAGGTTTTCTCGGAAATGTTACCCCATGGGGCGCTTTTAATTAATCAAGAGGACGAGTGATCTCTGCCACTACTTCAGAGGAAGGGAAAGGGCAGATGCCACATGATATTATCTGGGAAACGAGGTGGTAATTAATCACCTTGACAGCCCTTGATATGTAAACATGGCTAATTTAGAGCAGTTTTTTTTTCTCTTAAGGATTCACACAGGTACAAGGTGCATCTCACCAGCCATGACAGCTTTAAATTGCCCTTCAGTAAAAGTGGGCAAACAGCCAAAGACTGTTAGCATTTGATTTAGATCGAGTTTGACATCCTGATTAAGTGAATATGAACTAGAGATAAGCTCAAAATGAATGAAGCACTTTTCTAAGAGTCATTAAGTCTTTTAAAATTGAAAACAGGGTCACAAGCATTACCATGTTTATTGACTATTTAATGTGTTTTGTACACTTTAAATGTAATATATAAATTCTGTTTACTCACCTCTCCAAGGTGAATGTTTAGTCTGATATTGTTCACATTTTGACACATTACAGCACTCACGCAGTAAGTTACAGTTTGTTATTTATATGATCACCAATACGTGGCAGCTCTTGTTTCAGTAACATTTATTCATAGAGGAGACCTGCGTAGCAACTGTGGGCTAAAAGTCATTGTATGCAAGGACTTTCGCAGCTTTACTACATTATATAAAGAGGCAATAAAAAAGCAACAAGTTCCAGCCTATAATATTTTATATATAGAAATAAATGCAGCAAAACAATTATAAGTACTGAATAAGGGCTTGGTGGTTCTTTTGATGAGTAGTGTTACAAACCCAAGCTCAAGTGTGTTTTATTCTTCACCATCTCATTGATCATGTGATGAGTTCTTAGATTTATCTGCTGTCACTATATGGATACAAAACTGTAAATAAAGTGGTTCAAACTACAGCAGTAACTGTTAGCTATTGCTGAGAAATGTTCGCAACACCCCAAGGACGATCTGAGGGTTTTAATGTTCACATGACAGCGATCTACAGGTGAATGAATCAACATGCAGGAGTCCAACTGACACCCCACAGCAGCTGAGGGCAGAGGTTTGGTAGCTGGGAATCTGCGCTGCGTTGTGAGGTGAACAGGTGTGGAGTGGGGGCGAGCAGGCCACACGTCTTGAGCTGCATATAACAGATGAGTCAGGCAGAAGATCATGATCTGGAGCCTGGTGAAGGAGCCAAATGATTGTTACTGAATGGTTTCCAGACTCTGGAATTAAGTGATGTGGACTGGGGTGAAGGAGATGGGCGAGGCCTTGAGGAGCAGGAAAATGCAGCCAAGGAATAACAATGGGATAAGCACATGAGAAGGTAAATGCACTACAAACTCCAGAGCCAGAGCCTGCACCACATGAATGACTGAATGATTGGATCGGGAGAAGGTGTTTCGCCTCGCCACACCTCTTGACCCAGATTCCTGAGCCGATGAACATGCAACACGCATGACAAACACAGGGGAGAGGAGACACAGAAGACTGGAGGCAGGCACTGAGGTATAACAGAGACATGACAGTAACATGCTGCTTTTACATTGATGCTTCACTCTAAATCATGTAATGATATCCTACATGATAACATATCAGTCAGAGGGACCAATCCAGGGGTGGACTCGCCATCTGTGTGTTTTGGAGAATCACAGAACGACCGATACTCCAGGACGCCACGCAGTCATCACCTGCCTCTCCACCCAGCCCAGTAGGTGGCAGTAATGCACCTTTAAGTTGGAATGCCATCTGTTCATGCCTGCTAATTAAGGAACAGAAAAAGAAGAAGAAGAACTTAGTAAAGCGACTATATGAAGTTTGGATAACCCTTTTAAGATAGCATGAAATAGATTGCGTGATATGCTGTTATAATCAATTGGATTAATAAAACCTGTTCTTTTACAAATCCATTCCATCCATTGTTTTTTCTGGTTGAGCTTAGACCGAGGGCCGAGGAGGACACCCACTCCAGCTCAACCTTAAATTACTTTAAGCACCGCAAGTCAGACAGTCGCAGCCAAGAGGTTGAGGTTGTTTTTCTCTTATCACCCTCAGAAGAAGACAAAATACCTGGGACTATAGTATGTTGAGACCTTCATTTCTTGTGAGTATTCAAGTCAAACCGGAGTACCCATGCTCTTAACCAGGTGGGGGGGCAACCCTGGTCCTTGAGGGTCGCTATCCTGCATGTTTTAGATGTGTCCCTCTTCCAACACACCTGATTCTAATGACCAGGATCATTATCAGGCTTCTGCAGCTTGATGATGAGCTGATCATTGGAATCAGGTGTGTTGGAAGAGGGAAACATCTAAAACATGCAGGATAGCGGTCCTGGAGGACCAGGATTGCCCACCCCTGCTCTTAACACTAGTTAACATCAGTGCTATTGGTATAACCTGGATGGTATAGTATCATGAGCCATGGTTAAAGTATTGTGACACCCGTGCCAGGCGCTGTTGTTGAGTTTCCGCGCACTGATTGTTGTGGGCAGGGCCATGTCAAAGTCCAGGGCTGTATTTTAGTCCCAGTCTGTCCCTGGACCAAACCATTACTTGTAATGGTGGTATAACATGTGATAACAGTTGGTAATTGGGTGGCTCACTTGGATTGAAGTGAAGTATATTTTTTATTTAGAGCTTCCTGCCATTGCCCTCCAGTCCATGTTGTTTCCTTGAACCACAACCTCAGCTGTTTCCTGACCTTAGTGTGAAAGAGTTTTGAGATGTTGGGTCCAGACAGTCTGCTCATGGTTTGCGTGGTCACATTAAAATACCCTTTGTTAAGTAATACTGAAAAATTAAAATGTCACTATTGATTGTTTTAATTCATGACCTTTTCTAAATTCTAATATCAACAGTTAGTATAAATGCAAACAATACACTGACTTGGCGCCTCTGAATGTGGCAACACTGTCCATAGACTCTTGGTACTTGGCCCGAAAAATCCCCCCACTGTGTCTGTGGACCATCCGAGTCAACATAGCCATGTTTAAAGAAAAATAATGTGGATATTTACTTTAGCGGTGGCCTTTGAGCTCTGAGTCACACACTGTGGGGGGCAGATTTCTTTCTCTTTTTTTTTTTTGTGCTGTAGGGGACCAGGAGAGGAGAATAAATGAAGACTAATGACTGGTGACAGGAATGCAGAAAACAAACATGGAGACCTGCTTGAATAATGCAGCCTTATTGCCCATGTTGTCTGAGTTTGAACACGGTTATAAAAGCACAAGTGAAATATTAAATAGTTGAGGAAACAGTTTTCACAGAGCCTTCAGCTTTTTCTCCTGATACTGTCGACTATACCCGAGTTTAGTTTCACTGGGAATATCTGCTTTTACCAGGATCAAACTTTAGAGAAAACATCATCTTCATATGTTTAAAAAAAAAGACAGATCGAAGAAAAGTATAAATAATACAAGATATTCTTTCAAAAGAGAATCCTCCTCTTCTCACATAGCAATTAAAGTCGTGGCTTCATAAAGTATTCACTTGCAGTAGAATGCAGTTTAAGATTTCACCCTTCGTAACTAAAAGGTTAGTGTTCAACAATCTTTATCCTTTTTTTCTTTTGTGTGTGTTCACCAAGGACTTTAACTCTGACCTTGGCTATATTAGAGTAACTGGCTGACCTCCATAACTCAACTTAGCTGTCAAATCAACCACTGCTGCATGAAAAGGTTTCAAGATTTCTACAGGAATCGATTTGGACTCAGCTGTCAGTCTTTCAGGCTACAGCGTTCTCTCTCCCACTGATTTGATGCAGCTTCACAACACGCAGCTGAGTGTGTGAACCCAAATAAAAGTCGTACTTTTTCCTCACACTGTGGTTTGTGTACTTCATTTAGAACAGTTTTTTAAAGGTTTTATGAAAATTTCTTGTGTAGTTGATCATGCCTTATTAAGACGTTGATTTAAAGTCCCTCATATTTTGTCAAAATTATTACCTCCGTCGAGGCTGTTTCACCTGCTTTGGTTTTTTTGTTTGTCAGTAACATTTTATAAAAAACTATGAACAGAGCTTGAAAAATATTAACCACAGACTGTATGTAGAATGAACAAAGCTAATGTGGCGTCACCCACAAGCAGGCGTTTTGCATTTGAACATCACCATGTTGGTTGTTTGGAGCTAGAAGTGACCATATTTGGATATGATGGAGTGAGAAGGCAGGACTGACCTTTGAACCCCAAAGATGGTACTCATTCAGTGTGTATGAGACTCGAGTTCAGATCTAGTGTCTTTGGAGACCAGAAATAAATCAAAATCTGATCAATTATTTATTTATTTTTTTCAGATGGACCACTAGACCACTAAGAAGAATAGATGACATTAGCCAATAACGTGAATGACTTGTGGAAAAAAAAGATATATCATGAGTACTGCAGACTCTGATGTTTCATTCATTACTAGATGGAATCTATGATATTACCCAAGTAACACATGACTAAATGTTCAAAATCAAATGATGGGATCCTGTCTCAAAAAAGTTTTAAAAATACAGAATTGACAGAAAAATGTGCCTTGACAGAAGCTTGTGCTCTTTGAGTCCTGTCGAGTGTGTGAATTTGAGTGAATACTCACACATTCAAATGTTTCAGTGAGTGTTTCCACCACATGAAGTTAATACTCAACAATACTGTCTGTTACACACAAAAATGTACTGAGTATGTGTCTGTGGAGCGGGGTATAAATAGGTAAAATCTTATTATAATGATGAATATAGTGATAAAAATATGACTTAATCAGGTGAAAATTGAATATCTGCTGATACAGACCTGACATTTACCGTATTTCCATTTGTTTTTTGGCTTCGTACATAACACCCATGAAGGAATAGCTTGACATTTTGAGAATGACACATGTATGATTTCTTGCCGGGAGGTGTAGATGGTAAAGTTGATACCACTCTCATGTCTGTATGTAATATATGGCACACACCAAACACCCAGATAGCTTAGCTTAGCTTAAAGCCTGGTATTTCCCAATATGTTAAACTCTTACTATCTCAACTTTAAAATGAGTGGATTTACTTCAGATTATAATTGGATAGGAACCTCTACATGACATTATGGATCATTGCTAAGCATGTGAACAATTTCTTTGTTTTCTGTCATCTCTATGAAAGAGTCTGTTGAAAAATAATTTCTTAGGTCTGCCATTGGTTTGGCAGGTTAGGTCAAGACGGGGATTGTGTTCTTCTGCTGTAAGTCTGTCAAGGTCCAGTTCATGCAGGTCATGTCGCTAAGCTCCATTACTCCCGTGTTGAACTTTTCCAACGGCTCGTTTCGCTTGTTACTTTTTAAGTAACATGTCTTGTAAGACAGAGGGACCATATTTGCAGGGGGGCTGTCAGTATTGATGATCAATAGCAGTTACTCAACGATTACTTGGTCACATGCTGAGACTTTTCTGTGTCAGGTTCCTCCACATCCAATGGGAATGCATTATCTCCACCACCCAGTCAAACACAGTAAAAAAAATAAGACAGATTTGTCATTTTTTTCCCCCTTCCTTTCAAAAGTCTGTTTTGAGACCAATAAAAAAGGGCAGGAGTTGGCCTGTAAATAAAACACTGCTGCGGTTGACTCTCAGGTGTCAGACTTTAAAGTCCAAATCCAAATATTGACATTTCTGACTGTCTGGTAAAAAAGAAAATAAAAAATAAAAAAGCAGGCAAGAGATGTCAGGCAATATATTTCTGCTATAAAACTTAAACCTAATTTTCAAGTGCAGCATTGTTATTATAGTAAAGTCAGGGGTAATTTAAATCCACATGAATTATTTCTGTTGGTTCATATAATCTGAATCTAAATACCTTCATCTTGTTTTCTGTGAAAAGCAAAATAATAGTTTTATCAATTACATGTCAGTGTGTGGACAGAATGTCAGTCACCCAGAGTGGACACTGGATTGTATCTAAAACAGGACCCAGCCGGCACATTGGGACCAGCTGGCACATTTGACTGACTGAATGGAGAGGTTACCAAATGTTACCATGATTGCAATTGATGTAGCATTGTTGTGCTTAATTTTTGCTGTAGTTTTTCATTTCACATTCTGGCCTGGTGATGGAAAACAGAGACTTATTGAGCTTTAGAAATGTCCCCAGTGTCCTTCTATCCATTCAGCCTACAATGGTTCATTGTAACCTTACAGTTGTCTGGTTATTACTGATTGAATTTAGGTCTCTCTTTTTCAGGTGGACCCCTCTCTGCCCCTCAAAAACTAGCCTAGGGCTTAAGGGGTTAACCTGTATTGATGTTTCTGTTGTTCCTACTGGTGACTGAAAGCGTTCAATAGATGAAATAGATGACTTATTGCCTCTTGAGGCTACTCTGATGCAATTGGGCAGTGACTCACAGGGAGCTGGAAGGTTACAGCCACTGTGGTCCTCAGTGACACCAGGCAGCTCGACTGGAACAGTTTGGATTATGAGCCTCAAGGGCAAAGCTGATATCAGCCCTTCTTCTTAAAGGAGCAGTTCAACATTTTGGCACATAGGTTCATTTGCTGTCTTGCTAAGAATGACAGTAAACCCTGTATTTTCTCAAATAAAAAGCAGTAGTCAGTCTCTAATAATGATGTCTGGGGTCTAGCTGATATGAACAAAGAAAAGCCAGACCCCAAATAAAAAAAAACACAACAGGGGTCAATATATTACAAATCTAGTGTTCCCGCAAAAGTTTCACAATAAAAGCCCTGTGTAGAAATTAAGGGTTTCTCTCTACCGAAAAGCTGTAGGGGTTTTAATTTGAAACAGTGAGGAAATCCTGCATCTAACATAAACCTGGCTTAAATAAGTCGCATCTATACTGGTATCGCATTACCCCACCTCGCCTTTGGTTTTGGCGCATTTACACTGCCAAAAAAGTACCTGAAACTTGGTACCTGGTACAACTTTTCGTACCTCCTCTTCTGCAGTTCCAAAATAAGTACCCGGTCAGGTAGGAGCAGGTACTAAAATCTTATTGGTCGAAATCGTCACTGCGTCGTTGCGTCATTACTGCGCGGCATGTAATCTGTCCCCGCAAACACGCCATTTTTAAATCATCGGCAAACTGTGCAGACGTGTTTCAAACAACAAGAAAAGAAATGGCATCTGTCAGAAATTATGCCCCTTGGACGCACGACGAGGTGCAAACCTTTCAAAACAAAACAAAAATCGTCTTCTTGCTGAGAAAAACAGCCGTAGACCGAGAGTCAAAAACAGCAGTCGTTCCTCCATTGCTTCCTTCCACACCTGTGTGTCGCATAGAAGATGAGGAGGGAATATCCTCAGCAATGTAGATGCAACCGAGGCGGGCCAATCCGAGCTGATCCAGGCAAGGCGAAGCGAGGAGGTACCACTGTAAATGCGACTACGGAGGCCTGTTACCTACGCAGCTGAGCCAAATAAAGCTTCCAACCACTAATTCCTGGAAAAATGGTATGAGGCTAAAGCACAAGGTTTAGAACCACAGCAAATCAGTGAGTACAAAAAAAACATGATCTACAGCAATTCTTATAGGAAAGTAAATTGTGAAACTAAGAAACTAGCTTTTTTCCTTCTTTATGCCAGCAAAATTAATAATCTCTTAATTTAGCATCATATTAAATGACAGAAATCAGTATTATATCAATCCTCCTACGTAGCACATATTCCAAAACATGAACTCTTTTGTTTACTGATTCACATTCAGGAAACAACTACAACTCTGCTACTTTTTCCACAGCTAGTTTCTACCTCTCCTTTGTCCAAGCTGCTGCTCCTCCAGGCTTTCCTGTAATATCAGCTGACTTCATAATGTCACACCTCTTACCTGACACAGCTGATCTGTTGTGAAATTGTGTCTGATGAGTGCTGGTTGCACAGGATCTGTGTAAAGCTCACCTCCAAATCTGTAGAAATGTGTAAGAACCAGTCCTCTGGGCAACCAAGAGTAGGAGGCCATATCATTTTTTTATCAGGTGTTTCTCTATGTGTATATTTTTTCAAGCCCAGTGTGACTGTATTTTTTGCAAACCTGTAGATAAATTATGCTGTGTTTCCAGTTGTAGCTCAGCTAGGACTGATGGTTAAGATTTTTTTTAATATATTTTTTCTGATGAGCAAGATTATTACACAAATGAACCACTAATTTAACACAAGGATACAATACTTACTGCACCTGCTTCTTAGGTGAGGAGTGGCTCAGAATTTGTAGAATAAAGTTGTGTACATGCGTGAAACTGAAAACAAAAAAAACCCTCCACACACCAGGTTTTGTATCTTATCTGGAGCTGCAGCAACTGAGATGGTCAAGAGGTCAGTGTTTACAGGGCGGTGTTTCCTGAGTAGCTTTTCCTCGTGCAGGTCAAGACCCTGCAACAACATGATCTTCATCACATGCTGTAGGTCTGATATGAGTCTGTACACACATGCTGTCCGGGAGTCTGGTGATGATTTAGATGTGCACGCAGCGAGTAGAAAAACAAGATGCCAAAAGCAATCGCAATCTGCAGTAGGTCTTTAATGCAAATTAGCTGAGGCCAGTTGAATCCATCTTGAAATGTCAACATTGTTTGATAAGCGAGAGTTTAAGATGCTATCACTCCTGCCAATTTAAGCAGCGAATATGCAAGTAAGCTGACGTTTTATTTTTGCCTACCACTTGTAAATAACAATTTAATGACACTTTCTGTGTGTGTGTGTGTGTGTGTGTGTGTGTGTGTGTGTGGCTCTTAGCTGGCCTCTGCTGGACACAAGTGATTTATAACAGTGCTACAGAACAGTTAAGTGCATCCTCAGTTGCTGTATTAATGTAATGGCAATAACTAACAGTGCCACTGTACCGGCTTGAGCACATGCTTAACTCCGCCGCATGCCTCCGAGCTCGTATCACAGCCTCTCTGCGGATTCCCTGCAAGTCGCTGTAACACTGTACCAGCGCGTCTAATGGTTTATTTTTCTTTCCAGTGTTTGCTCATGCTTCAATCCCTCCCCAGGGTCATTATGGGGTCTAATATCTGTGTCAGCTGCACAATAGGATTTAGAGCAGCGAGGAGGTCAGTTTTTCCAAGAATCATCATCACAAAGAATCGGTGGCAGATTCATAGGGAAAATAATTTCATCAAGATGTTCTCAGTGCGTTCGTGAGGGAGGTGGGCGTGAGTTAATTTAGAAAAAACAGTGGCATTGCAAACAAAACAAGTTATGTTTTTTTTTTTTTTTTGAATGTTGTGTCAAAAACTGATAAGCTGACTGCCTCCATTTTTCTCTTTATTGACTGCTCACTGGGGCTAAGTGGTGTTATTAAGGGCGGATTTAGAAGTGTATATAATTGAAGCCATTTTTTTTCATCATCTGGGAGAACAGTTTATAATTAATTCTGAATACTTCTCAATTAGCCCTGCAATTAGCTATGCAATTACTAGATATAGTGCCACACAAAAGTGAATTCTGTGGACATCGTCGGCTTGTGCTGAGGTTTGACACGTCACGTCGCGGCCGTTGCTAACTGGGCTGCTGCTGACACGTACAGATGGTTCAAAAAAGAACAAATGTTTTGACATAAAACAAAGGAAAATTACGAGGTGTGACGGAGGGGGAAAAAAAACTGCTACCTAATTGTGTAAATGTCTGACTTGGTGTACCAGGTGCTCTGACTTCTGTTTCAGCTCTTGCCAATGGCACTCACAGCCCAGACATCATTAAAAAAAAAGAGAGCGAGAGAGAGAGAGAAATAAAACACAGGAACATTGCCCGCCGCCGTTCGCCTTGACTATGTTGGCCACTGTGGCGCAGGAAGCACTTTAACAGCCCACTATCATCCATCTGTGCCTGTGGTGGCAGCCGCGGCTGCAGACGCCCTCTATTCATCACTGCCGACAGGTTACAGATCTGCTGATTCGTGGAGCGGTGGGAAGAGGAGGAGGAGGAGGGGAGAGGGGTGTTGGAGTGGGGTGGTATGGGTAGTGTGAGCGTCAGATGGAACAGGCCAGACGGTGGGGGCAGCCACAGTGCATTTGCCACCACAGCAGTTGACAGTTTCACCCCTGCTGTTTGGAGATGCCTGATTTCCCCCTGCCATAGTTCGCTTGGTGTGAGTGGACCCCGATGATAATTTAAGCTCTGGGACACCACCAGCATCCGTGGTGCAGTGAAAAAGTGACTGTTTATGGATTTTTTTAGTTGGGTTAAACACTTTCCAATATTTTGTGACTTAAAAATCTAATATTGTTGCATTAAATTAGCAATTTAGGTTCAGGTTTTTGGATATCTTGTTGCAAAGAAACCTCATCATTGTTTTCAGTTACCGACAGACTGTAAATGCAAATGGAAGAAGCAGCCAGTGTATAAAAATGAGGTCAATACAGAAGTGAAAACAAGTGTAAAACTCACGATGGCCACTAGATACTGACTCCAAAAAAACTGTCTTGAATTGACTTCAATTCAAAAATGATAATTTTCAACCATGAAATATTCAGTCAATAATTTTCCCACAAGTCATTTTAATGTCATTAGCTTAAGTACACTCTTCTTATCATTGATCTGGTGGTCCATCTGAAAAATAATCATCATTAAGTAGATATTAGGCTTCAGAAAGAGGAAGAAAAGAGGAAGGGGGTGTAGTTAGTTTGATTGACAGGCCTGGCCTCCAGTGAGAACAGCCCTGAACTCCAGTCCCATCCACGTTGGGCAGTGTCCTCAGGTTCAAGGGTCAGGCCCGCCTCCTCATTCCTCCCGTCATATCCAAATATGGTCCAAACAATCAACATGTCGATGTTGAAATGCCGATCTCCTGTGAGTCCACAAATTAGTGACAGGTGATCAGTTAACTTTCTCTGTTCTATATATAGTCTGTAACAATTTGGGAAAAGTAGGTTTAAATATGTTTTTGAGAGACACAGAACTCAGGAACAAATAGTTGTATTTCTGCTACAATCAGAGGATGGAATCAGAAACCAGAAACTACTTATGTATTCACAACTGTCAAATCGTAAAATCTCCACACACATGCAGGATGATAATGTCTACAATCTGAGACAGGTGGTTTGGAGGAAATCAGTCATGAACTATGCCGTGGTGAAGGACTGTTTTTAACACCACTTTGTGTCTAACTAGAAAGCACTCAAAGTCAAATGCAAATAAAATTGAATTAAAGTACTTGTACACAAAAACTATTTTGTTTACAACCACTCGTGGGTATTGAAACAATGGAGCCACATTTTTCAGCTCAAACAATAAATAACAATGCAGACGGTACCAATCCCTGTTTTTTCATGTTTGATTCGTTAGGACATTGTTTGAGAGCTTTCACTGAGTTCTTTTGATGATTGGAGCTCAACTGGTCAAGGCTTTAAAAACCCGGTTTTTCATTTCCACATTGATTATTTTTTCTACTGTTGCTTTTGTTCATTCATGTTCAATATCATACGAAGTGATGTCATCCAATAAACTATGAAAATTCAAATTAATATCGAATAATCCAATGTTGCATTTTTAATAGTGTATTGTTTGAGCTGAAAAACGTGGCTTCATTGTTTCAATGTAAACAAAATAGTTTTGTGTACAAAGTAGTTTCATTCAATTTTATTTTGCTTTTTACTTTGTTGCGTTTTAATGCCTCTCAGTGTATATTGTAATTATATTCCTCTGTATTGTAATTCTGCCATTACTCATGTCTACTTTGTACACACTGATGCTCCTTTGATTACACAAGAATGTATCAGTTAGTTAAAACTATCTCCATTTTGACCAACTACAGCAATAAATGCTGCCTTCACATTAATTATTAAGTCATAATAATCCAATAATGTAGTATAGCGCTCCCAGGGGTAGTTTTCTGAAACAAACAATTTCAAGTCCATTTTTCTGTCATTGCACTTTGTACAAAACTACAGTTATAAAGCAGTGTGTTTATGTTGCAGGGCTGCTGCTTTCTGAATATGAATACCTCCTCTAGTGCTTATCAACACACCCTCTCATGTATGCTGATGTAATGATTCAAAGCCATTATCGAGTGTTATATCCATTGCATCATCTCCTTTTGCAGATTTGTCTCCCTCTAGCTCACGGTAATCATTGGCGTGAGCTTCGGCAGATGTTTTTTTCTTGTTGCCAAAGTTCAAAAGTACACTGATTTGTGTTTATGAAGCTTGTGGCTTGCAGAACTACAAGGGAAGGGACGTTTGTTCCCTGAGGTTTGTTCTTAAGACAGGGCTTCTCTGCAGACATGCTGCAACTATACCCGCCTATTTATGTTGCCTCGGAGGAGGCGCTGCCTTAAAGGCTAAAGCCAGGGAACAAAAGTCCCTGTGTGCAGTAAACACCACAGATTACATGACAGACTGTAACATGATTGACTGCAGTCTTACATGGCAAGATGTGCAATATATATGGAGCTATTTTTAGGACTACACTAAATCCCCTCACTCAGTGGTATGCTGTACACGGTATACAGTAATTGAGTAACAATCTGTAGTAAAGTCACCCTAAATTAAACTCCACAAGGAAGGAAATTTAATTGTTCACTGTTAGAAATGTTGAGGCAAACATCACACGTTTGATGAGGCATGTGCACCTTGTTAGAGGGCAGTCACATCGCTTATCCTGTGTTGAAACTCCTGCCTTTCACAACTCACCAAACCATGCTGACAGCCCGCCATGTCGAGGGAGGCCCGAGATGCCAACGTGCCTCTGAGTCTGATCAAAGGACTCGTTATAAATTTATTCACGCCCCATGGTCACTTTGTTACCAAGCCAATTATATCACAGCTAAATGTTTAGTCAATCAGAGGGGAGGGAAATGGTGCCCTCAACTCATACGAGTGCCTGGCTTCATTTCACTTCACATCAGCCAGTACCATATCACCGAGGAGGAGCGGTGCAATTGCTAAATCATCTGCTCATAATCTCTTCCCAACTTGAATTAAGTGGTGTGAGCATATGGTGCTATTTACGATGACAAATGCACTACCAGAGACAATGAAACTAATTGAAATGTGCAGCGGTGGTGCTAAGTCTTTACAGGTCATTTGCATATTTACTAAACCAACGCTGATCAGGGGTTGTGGCTGGGACTTTATTAGATAAATCCCTGTATCAGCAGAGAGTGCAGCGCTGCCTGACTCCCAGGTGTTCATTAAAAAAAGCTCATATTTAGATAGTAAAGAGTAAAACAGGTGAGCCTGCAATGGTGGGCAATGCAATGCAGCTTAGCAAAAAAATCTTTTTGTGTCGTCCAGCAGATTTTGCACAGTTTGTATGTTTATTTTAGAAACTTTTTGCCCACCCTTTTGGGTAACCCAAACAACAGGATATAATTGTGATTATACCTGGCAGTTGTTCAGCTGAAAATGTCATACAGGTGCACAAAGACCCTCCAAAGCAGAGAGAATTAGCATAATGTTTGCAGGAAAATTCACTATTTTACAACTCACGTAGAATATGGCAAAACAAAATCCTAGAAATAAAATCAGAACCCCAAGACTGGAAACAGTGGTTTTTATTTTCTATTGTTAAACTTCCTTAACTTTACTCGGCAGATGCCTGTTAATGTGGACCAATCTGTGCCATTTTACACAATGCTGTCGGAAATGTAAGTGCATTGCCAAGAGTTTGGCGGCCATGCTAAGATACAGTAAACTTAGGTCAGAAGTGGGTGTTGTTCAATCTGGGCACGCTCATAAACCTGCTGGCATGAGCCTCCTCGCCATGGGTGGAGTTTCCACACTGTTCAAAATCAGAAATATTGCACATGTTGCTTTTGTTAACCTGAAATGATGAGTTGAAAATGGACTCAGACCTGGATTAACAGTCAGGCTGGTAAAAAGGGAACTTTAACGTGATCAGACGTTGTTAAAGATTAGTGGAAGTTAAACATGGCTGCATCAGCACTTAAGAGAATTTAATATTTTTGGTTTTACATTGCCCTGTCTCGTTGTAATTTAGCTTACCACATTCACAACCTATACAGCCAGAGGTTTCAGCATCATTAGAGTCGTATTGTATTTGCTCTGACATTAAGTAAAACTGTGTTGTCCACAAATGGATTGAATTATACAATAATGAAACTGTAGACAGGCCTGACAGGCACTCTGCAAATCGTCTGTCTGAGAGGCCAACTGGTCACAGCTGGCAGTTTTCCCAACTTCCTAATTTGATAAATCTATACTGACTGCTTTTATTCCTCTTACCTTCAGTATCAGAACGTCCGTCTTCTTGCTACATGCATTTTGATACAAAGACGTTTGACTAATTGAAGCAGAAGCCAGACTTGGGCATCACTGGACACACACACACACACACACACACACACAAAAGTCAGCTAACCCTGCATCACAAACTAACTTCCAGAACGAGATAAAAACCCACAGACTGATGATACATGACAGCACATCAGCAAATCAATTTTCCCGTTTAAAGCTCTGCTTCTCTCCCCCACATGCTGAATACAAGTGACATCTGGGTTACTGCAGTTTATAGCTTGAAATAATTATTGTAACTGACACTGCAAATCACATCGCAAAACACCGCGATTTTTCCATGTGCCACAGCAGCTGTTAGGAAGATATTTCTGGGGTCAGAAATAGGCCTTGCATGAAATTTCAAATAAACATCTGCAAACTATGTTCTTGGTTTCTTTGAAAAATATGTGTGCGGAGGCCAATTTCTACTGGAAAAAAAGAAAAACAAAGTAAGAAAAGAGTTAAAAACGTTGAAAATCACTCATAGTAAAAAAAAAAAAAAAAAAGACAGTATGAGTATATTTGGTTTTAGTTTTAAGTTTTTAGCTTACCTATTTTTTTAATAAGGAAAAATTCTGGCACACACTACGATAATACGATATCATGAAATCTATCATGAAATAATAATAATAAAATAAACACTATACGTATATATATATATATATATATGTTGACCTAACCAGTGGACTTTGCATGCACCCTGTGCCTGTGTGGATTTTCTCTGGGAAGTCCGACTTCCTCCTACAGTCCAAAGACATGCTTGTTTGGTTAATTGATTATTCTGAATTGGCATGTGAGTGTGCATGGTTGTTTGTTTGTGTGTGTTGGCCCCAGACTGGTGATCTGCACATGGTGTACCCTGCCTTTTATCCTTTGCCAGTTGGGATAGGCTCCAGCCCTCCCATGACCCAACTGGATAAGTGGGTATAGAAGATGGCTGAACACCAGCCACATAAGTTTCATCCTACAGTTTACCCTTGCAGTGTGCCTCCTGATTAAAACACCTTTATAAGAGACTGTCCATGTCAGGATGAATTGAAAATCTGTATTGCTCGACAGCCGCTGGTTTCCCAGCAGCATTGAAATTGAGGCCTGCCTGAGGCCATGCAGAGTCCAGTTTCCTGACTCTGGAGGGGGCTGAGGGGTGCATATCAAACAAGTGAAATTTTCTTTTGTGGATTTAAACCAGCAGGGGGGGAAAGGTTTTTTTCTTTAATCTAAATCAAGCATTGCAGTGCAGGATGCTTAGACCTAATCAATGCCCCACATCCAGTGTTATCCTAGGCCACCATGTGCTGAGCTCTGAGCATCTGGCACAAAGCGCTCAACACACAGCTGCCTGGCTGGCATCAGAGGAAAAGTCCTGAGCATTGAGTGTTCTTTGGAGAGATCCCAATTCCAGCATCAGATTTCAGATGTGTGCCATTGGACTGATTACATCAGTGGAGAGGATTAAACTGTGATTTTTATATAATACTTTTCTCATGGCTTAGCATTTCCAAGTAAGACACATTCATTTCTCTGAGAGCAGAGTTAATAACTTGCAATTCATTTCAAGCCGCAGAACTGTGCTGATGAATAATGGTTTGAAAGGTTGACGCTGGAAGATTACAAAGAGCCCCACACATCATCTTCACTGGTGTCCTGCAAAAACCTGATATCTCAAATTTATGGCAGTTTATTTTCCTTTTATTGCCGCTGACAGATGACATTATCTTCCATGTGCAGAAAAGGTTTCATAATGTTGGAGCCGAGCCAAACGATTGATGGGCTAAATCAGCCATTTTTTTCCGTCTTCATGAAAAAAAGTTAACTTTCTTGAGAAGGAAGGTTTCTGCAACACACTGATGACACATAGTCACTGAGAGGAAAGCAATATTGCTGTGATATTATCCAGCACCAGATGGAAGGATAACATATGCTGATTGCACCTGCCAAACAGGTCACAGTTGGAGAAAACTAGAAAATAACATCCCAGCAAATACGAAGATGAAGAACGACAATGAGCTGACAGAAACAAATGCATGCAGTAGTTTAAGGCATAAAATAATAAGACGGAACAAATTCCAATTAACGTCTTATGATTTAACTTTTTTTTTTTTTTTTGCATCCAGCTGCCAATTGTAGCTTAAAAAAAAACAAAAAAACAATAAGACACTGATTTAATGGGTTTTTAATTAAAAACCTAAAATGCCAACCATTAGGGAGCATGAGCATGAATTCTGTTCTGCAGGGAAAAATAATATTTAAAAAGTGCAACACCCTGACACAGACACAAATATGTATGACTGCTTTGGTGACAAAATAGAGCTGCTCCATCAGTGGAAACAAAGCAACCGCAGACGTGTGAAATCAAATATTTTCATTTTTTTAACACTAGAGAAAAGAAAAAATATTATTAGTGGACTCATGTTTTTTGTACTAAACCCAGGGTAAAATTAATATAATATGTGGTTTATAATTAGTGCATATAAACAAAATACTGATTACATAAAAGAAAAAAAAACACACTGTGTGTACTCTAATACACAACATAGAATAAAAGATACTTTATTCATCCCTTGGGGGAAATTCAATATATCCCGCAGCTGACATCAAATAAAAAATACAATAACAACAATCATAGCAATACAATAAGAGCAAAATAAATATATGTGAAAGTTTGAATATTTAAAAAAAATCTATAAAGGTTGCATACCAAAAACAAAATAAGATAAGAATAGCAGCAAAAATATCAACACATCTACACTATTGGATACAGTCCAGTCCTTATTGGGGGATAGGGGTGGATGATAGTTAGTAGGCAGTGCTGGGTGATGGTAGGTGTGGGGGGGTATCAAGGGTTGTTAAAGTCTCTAATGGCTGTGGGGACAAATGACCTCTTGAACCTCTCAGTCCTGCGACGCTCTGAGACGAGCCGCTCACTGCATCTGCATTGTGCATGATGACAGTAGTGCAAAATATGTAAATGTACATACACCACACAATACAACTCACACGAGGCAGTGTAATGAGCTCACTATCGGGGCTTATTAAAGTCAAAGTGACAGGATGGTTGAAAGGCCAGACCTCCCAGTCACTTAGCTCATGCACCTGTCTCCAGACTGCCAACTTTCAATTATACAGCCCGGGACCAGACATGACAAGTGTTCACACCTGTCGCCACCCAGATCCAGGTCCAGATTCTTTAATGACCACACCGCCGGGCTGCTGGAATCTGCCTTTGGTTGGACACTGACGGCTCCAACACTACAAATGATGCCCATTCACTGGCTGCTTTTTGGCTGTTAGCAAATGAAAATGTGACTGTGCTACTATATTGCATTATGAGAAGACTGTATTTTCACATTCAGTTGATTAACTTGTTTTGTTGGAAATTTTTCTTTGGCCATGATGGTTATGAGGATGACTCAATTTATTTATACAGCCCAGACAATATTTGGAGGGTTACATATTTTCTCTCAGGCTGGGTGCTTCCTCACAATGAACGTGTAATAAAAATTGATACTACAATAAAATCTCAGTTTTACTAGATTTACATAATATAGCTTTCTGTATTATGCCAGACAGCTTTCAAACATGTTTAAACACTGGACTGAATTTGAAGTATTATTTTTAATAATGTGTTGTTACCATAAACGGAGGAAGCTCTTGTGATGTCACCTGTTTGTTTGTGGACTCGCATTTTGAAGCCAGGAAATCGGCAATTGTTCTTTTGGAGCCAGAAGTGACCATATTTGAGGCGGGTCTAACCCTTGAACCCAAGATCACTGACCAATCAGCATGTCTTATTGGAGACCAGACCTGTTGATCAAACTTATCACGCCCATAAATAACAGAATAACTTGTGGAAAAAAGTTATTGAACAAGTGTTTAATTACTGAATTGAACTGAAGTCAAGTCAGGCCATGAGGAGTATTGGAAAAAAGAGTATCTGCTAGTAGGCTATTCTAAGTGTGCTTAGTTAAGATAGACTTTAAACAGAACCAGACAGACATATCAGGATATGAATGTACACATTTTAAGTATACACTGCAATGGTTGTACATGGTTCCTGCAACCAGTGCTCACCCAAAAGTTTTTTTTTGTTTTTTTTTTGTTTTATTTAGTTTTTTTTACAAAAGCCAGTACACAGGAACCAGGAAATGGAAAAAAAGATAAAATGGGACAGGCCTCGGCTAAGCTCCAGCATGTCAGCAGCACTCACAATCAATGGTTTATGGTGCTCTCTGTTTCAGCCACGTTTTGGAAGTTTTGTTCCGTTTCTAAAGGGCAGCAATGACATCAAACCCACGGGGAGGAAGCCATTTAGCCATCCAGCGGCAGATAGGGGGATTAAAATTTGACAGAAGAACTGATTCGAGTGACAGATAAGGGGAGGAACAATAGTGTAATGTGTGCTGTCAAGCAGCGGATATTTGAAAGGGAATCAGACTCTGGCTGTCAAGAAAGGTTTTTCCTTTCTCTTTGATAGCCTTTTTTTTTCTTCCAGACATCTGAATGGTTTGACTCCTTTGGAAATTTAAGGTAGGAGCAGTACCATCTATGTGGTGTAGTCAGATCAAGATACAATCATTGGTTTCTTTCTCTTAAATATCAGTACACCAACATACTTTACACAACAATGTGAAGAGGATCACTGTCCCTAGTTTTTGTTTAATTTAATTGCTCAAAACTCAAACATCAAATAAACTGAGTACCAACCTCTAGTGTTGAATCCTTGGTTTATAACATGAAGAGTTGCATGCAAAGATAAATTACACATTCAAATTAATACAGTAGGGTCACATTTATGACCCAGCCCTACTACCTATCCCTCCATCCATTATTTAACCAGAGCCGCTTGTCTTTAAAAAGGTCACAGGGGGCTCGAGTCAATCCCAGCTGACATCTGGGCGAGAGGTGGGGTTCATCCTGGAAGGATTACCATTGACACTCACACCTATGGGCAATTTGGAGACTGCAATTAACCAAACCTGCATGCCTTTGGATGCGAGAGGAAACTGGATCACCTGGGAAAACCCACACTGGTACATTCTAGCAGGTTTGAACTCAAAACCCTTGGACTGGGAGGCGACAGTGCTCACCCCTTTAACATTATGGCTAAAATATGTGCTCATCTCAAAACCAAACCTTTGCATTTAATTCCATGAAACTTTCCATCTGCTAAGCGCTGTCAGCATTGTGCTTGTGGTTATCTGGACTAAATTCACAATTTTCATTGCTCAAATCATGAATATTGAAATGTGAGTATTTTCATTTGCCTTCATACAAATGCAATAATATCCAATCTGCTTGTGCCGCTTGTCCAACAAACAGGGAGAAGGGAGATATAATTAGACCCCAGAGAAACAGTGCTGCTGCTGCTGCTGCTGATGATGATGTTAGGGCATTTTTCCACATTTCTTTAGCCCTTCCCCCCCAGTCCACACCTGCTGCATTGTTATAATTGCCTATGAAACACATAGTTTGTGTTTTTTTGCCTTTGTGCAGAGTTCAGCAGTTCAGGCCTCCTGAATGGCCGGCGCTGATGATAGCAGTCATGGTGATTAGCTTGAATATCGGACTGTGCCGGGGAACAGATGGACAGAAATCACCAGCTCAATGTTGTGCAGCCGAACAAATGTGGGCTTTTGGCAGGAGGACCATTGTTGTTGCTCAATTTTCACGGTCCAGACGTTCACGCAGGTTCACCAAGAGAGAAAAGATTTTTTTTTTTCCCCTCACCAGAGCAGCCATCATTTCTCCTTGGCTAATGAGAGGCAAAGCCCCGCACACTGCCTAGACTTCAACCCAAACTCTTTGTTGAGAAATAATCAGAATGATTAATGTTGGAAATGGAACTGCTGAGTTTCGGCTCACCTGATAACCTTCCTCGGATTCAGCTCAGACCCAATTGTCTCATAATAATACTATGCTGCATTTTCAATGAAATTGCTTACAATGAGCGTGCTCCTCCATATTATTTGAAAAAAAGGGTCATTTACTTGCATCTACTAGTGGAAGGCCAGGTGCTCTTAAATCCTCTCGAGATGATAGCTACATTTTCTGTCTTCAGTAACAATCAGGCATCCTCACTCAACCAGTGATATCCCTTTACGCTGGGCTCTTCACTTCTCTTCGGCTAAATTAAATTCACATCACTGTACTGCTGAAAATCTGCAAAGAAGTATTAAACTGCATCTCAAAAGGAACACACTGGTGGATATGCCATATGCCATTATGAGGTTTTAAAATTTGAATATTGCAGTAGATGCCTTTGATGGCCTTTGACTAGTAGGATGTAATGAGTGTATTCCAGTAAAAATGGGGAAAGTTTCTATTTTTGTGCATCATTTAGGCTGGCGGTACATGCACAGCAGATCTACAACTGAAAAGCTCCTGAACTTGTGACTAACTTTGTTTTCCTCACATGTCTGGCACATGTTGAATTAACACAGAAGACAGACATTGAGACAGAGGTTGAGTGTCCAGCTCCATTAAATCAGTAATTTCATCCATGCTTCCAGGTTTTCTTTTGTCACCACTTTTTCTTTAACTTCTCCACAAGCAGAATACATGAGGCTGACAATGCCGGTAATGCAATGCAGTGAAAAGCAAGAGCTTGTAGAGCCACCACAACTTTATAACTCATTATAAAAGGCACAGTCTACACAGTCACAGTCGTAAGAAGATCTGTAAATGTGCACCTGACTTCAGATGTGAGGCAGCATGAGGTGTGTTTGATTTAGTAAGCTGTACAAGAGGATTATTGCAGTTTTTAATTGAAATGTTTGCATCCAGCACCAGCAGCTAAATATTGTGAAGGTGAGAAGAATGTTGACCAGGTATGTTTTATTTCACATCGACAGGTCCTTTGAAGGGTTTTGCAGGAGGCCTCAATGCAACTTATAGTCTAAACCACTGCTGGCTGGGCAACACTATATCCTATACTGTGATAAGATTGTCACTGTGTCAGATAATGTGAATACAAAATCATAAATTCTTGTTACGACTTGGCAGAAACAAGACAAACTGCACACTTGTCCCGACCTTTTGCGACCTACACGGTTTCATTGAGAATTATGTGCACGGGGCCAAATAATGGGAACAAGAATGTCACCAGTGATACGAGTTGGCTTGTGCTTGAAGAACAGAAAAAAAAAATTGACTGTGGACTTGTCTGTGGGTCACACAGTGAAGACAGAATGAGTTTTCTCTTGCAGAGAGCGTCTTTTACTTTGTATTGTTGGTATTGTCAATTGTAATATGTTTCACAGGACAAAATGATCAGTTGGAGTGACCAAGCCTGTATATAGAAGATGAGCATAGGCACATCCCCTACCTGTTTGTGGACTGGTGTTTTGCAGCCTTGAGTTTTGCATTTGGCTGTTGTCATCATGGGTTTTTTGGAGCCAGAAGTGACCATGTTTGGATAAGAATGCAGAGCTGAGAGCTGCTGGAGAGTTGTCAGACAGCTTCAATCTATGAGAGCTTTCAAGTCTGATATATGATTGATTATGAGATTATTTTCAGATGGACCACCAGGACTCTGAGAAGATGGATAATGACATCAAAAGGGCTTGTGGTCTTGAGTATTTCATGAGAGAAATTGAGGATTTTTGACTGAAAGTCTATTGGAACCATAGACTGTGTATAACAATGCAATCAACCAAGTTTCAGAAATGAGGTTAATGCGGAAGTGCAAAAAAGTGCAATACTCTGGGTGTCCACTAGATGCTGGCTCCAAAAAACTCTGGCTCCAATTGACTTCAGTTTTAAAATCTGCAATTTCAACCATGAAATACTCAGTCAGTTCCTTTTCCATGGGTTATTTTGATGTCAATAGCTAAAGTCAGTTCTTATTATTGATCTGGTGGTCCATCTGAAAATCCTTTCATTTATTAAGTAGATGTAAAGGCCTCTGTATACTCATGCAGGCGGTGTCCGCATAGACGTCATTGTGGCTGTCCTGCGTGCATTTTGGCTTCATACTTGAGCGCAACCTACGTGCGCTGTTTTGAAAAAATCGCTGCAGTTTTCCTTCAGGGGCGTCGCTATACAGCCAAGACACCAAACGGTAGAGTTTCTTCTATATTTATAGGCCCATTTTGTTAGTCATTTTTACTGTCCTGTACAAAGAAACCCGTCATCACAGCATGTGACTACAAACGGACCAATCAGGAGAGGTGATGTCTGCAAAATCTTGTGCGCGGCTACAATTTTTGACCTGTGTGCAGAAAGTGTTGCAAAGGGGCCGCGTGGCCCAATGGGTCGGTCACATGATGCAACGTGGGCACTGTTTTGCGCGTGAACGCGGGAGTATAAAGTAAGCTTTAGGCTTCAAAGAGAGGAAGATTTAGGGGTGTGGTTAGTTTCACTGACAGGTCTGATCTCCAATGATAGCAGTGCTAAAGTTGATTTCCATACACATTAGGGAGGGACCTTGGCTTCAAGGATTAGATCCATCTCCTCACTCCTCCCTCCATATCCAAATATTGTCACTTCACAACCAACCAACAAACATGGTGACATTAAAATGCCAATCTCCTGGCTGCAAAATGCGACTTGAAAAACCAACAAGTGATGTGACGTTAGCCCTTTCCATTCTGTCTACAGTCTATGATTGGAGCCAGCATCTAGTGGCCTTTGGTGATATCACACTTTCTGGCTCTTTATGGCATTGGCTTCACTTTTCAGACTGTCAAATATATAAATTTTTTATGTACATATGGTTTTAATTGAAGCTTATCTCTGGTCTTCCTGTCCCAGGCGTTTCAGGTTGGGCTTTTATCGTGATGACTGTTTGTCTTTTTTGCTTTATAGAAAGTTCAAAGGAAGTTTCCCACAATAAAAAATGAGTTACAGGAGCTGCTACTGTTTATCCTTTTTAGAAGAACCTGATTTTTTATCATGCCTTTTATCACAAACTTAAAGAACTAAACCTAATTATGAACTTTTGAAGAACAGCTGTTTGCCTGTTAGCCAAGTGCTTTGGTTGAATGACTGGTGGTCTCTGGTATGAGAGCCGTACGCTGTACACGCCCATCATCCACCCCGACTGTTGCACTGCAGCTCAATAAATGTGGCGGCTCATTCATTCAAAAACAAAACGTTTCCTGTGAACATAATTCAGCCAGCAATTACACTGCCCCCTGAATATACAGTACATAGGAAAGCAATTTATTTTCCCATCATTTCTAAATATGGGGGTAAACAGGAAGTGAGGAAATAACACACTTCCCTGTGGTACAGAATAGAAACAGCTAGAAGTCTTGTGCACATTACTTTATTACTTTCATCCGGATGCATTTGTTTCCAATTCAACATTGCAGGGAGAAAATGTGGCTATTAGGTGTGATATTAAAGTTTTAAATGCAGTGATATTGATGAGAAGTCACCTCCAAGGTGGAATAAACAAGGACACATTACGTCTAGGAAAGAAGCTATTTAGTGCGCCGACTGCAGATGGGTTTTCCGACTAATTGTTACACTATAGATGCAGAAACTGAGCAAACGGCACAACTCATTTCCCAGCTCAGTGCGGTGTTCAGCGCTCTGTGCATAATGAGCTTTTGATTTATTCTACTGATCAATGAGTTTTTGTAACTTAAATTGGGCACATTTAACACTTGAGTCTCTATGACACTAAAGATGTAAATATGTGGTTTTGTAGTAATGCAATAGATGTTTTTGGAAGTGGTTAACTTTTCTCATTTATTAGACTCAGGAGAGGCCTTTTTGTAAAACTACAGCTAATGTAGTGACATTGGTGCTGTTTCTATGCATCGTGGTGGAAAACTCATGCAGTGAACAAACAAAATGAAGCAGGAGAAAAACATTTGAAGGAGTGTTGAAAGAGAAGAGGAGCAGCTGAACAGCACTACTCTGATTTAGCAGCTTCTGATCACATAGGTTACACATGTTTTTGACCTAATTTTGCTTTGTATCTCACAATAGCTGTAAATGTATTCACTGTTCCCTGCAATCAGCTGCTTTTACTTCCCTTAAACTAATAAACAAATATGAAAAGTAAAGAATGAATAGCAATTTGTAAGGTAGCTCTCAAAACCACAGCAGCAATAGAATACAAAAGTGTTCCCCGTTCAAGTTGCTATAGTCATCACAAACCAACCAACCAACCAACATGTTGTTGTCGTGTTTGCTATATTAGCATAGCATATATTTCACTCTGCATGATCTAACTTTTAAATGCATTTATTTCCAGGTGTCTGTATATAGGAAGTGCATGAAAGGTAACAGATAACAGTGCTACCATAAAGTCCTTTTTAAATGTTTTAACTGCCAAAACCTTTAAAAGATGGTTTTAATCCTCACAATACACAATACTAATGTGTTTACCAGCTAAGTCAGGCCTTAATGCTGCAGCCCAAGTTCAGTGAGAACCCAGCCAGTGACTTCCTAGAAATGAAAATCCTCAACACAGCATAGGGAAAATATTCAGGAAGCCCACTCAATGGTAGTGAAACTGGATGGATGGATGGATGGATGGATGGATGGATGGATGGATGGAGGGATGGATGGCTGGATGGATGGATGGATGGATGGATGGAGGGATGGATGGATGGATGGATGGATGGATGGATGGATGGATGGATGGATGGATGGATGGATGGATGGATGGATGGATGGATGGATGGCTGGATGGATGGATGGATGGAGGGATGGATGGATGGATGGATGGATGGATGGATGGATGGATGGATGGAGGGAAGGATGGATGGAGGGATGGATGGATGGATGGATGGATGGATGGATGGATGGATGATGATGGATGATGGACGATGGATGGATGGATGGATGGATGGATGGATGGATGGATGGCTGGATGGATGGAGGGCTGGATGGATGGATGGATGGATGGATGGAGGGATGGCTGGATGGATGGATGGCTGGCTGGCTGGATGGATGGATGGATGGATGGATGGATGGCTGGCTGGATGGATGGAAGGCTGGATGGATGGATGGCTGGCTGGATGGATGGATGGATGGCTGGACGGCTGGATGGATGGATGGATGGAGGGATGGATGGCTGGATGGATGGCTGGATGGATGGATGGATGAATGGATGACTGGATGGAGATAGATAGATAGATAGATAGATAGATAGATAGATAGATAG